>MCJB01029902.1:211432-313108 GCA_002018475.1 Nicotiana obtusifolia | reverse complement strand
CCGCCACAAGATATGATATTGCACTTTGGCCGTAAGGGGCCCCTCCCAGAGTCTGTACACCCCCAGTGAGCGCAGGGTACCCAGAGATATTACAGTTGGTAACAATGACAACTGTAGGTTACAGTTGGTAACAATGACAACTGGTAACCAGAGCTGTGAGATTGATACTGAGCCCAGGGATAATACAGTTGGTAACAATGACTATTGTAGGTTACAATTGGTAACAATGACAACTGGTAACCAGAGCTGGGAAGATTTTTAAATGATTTCTTACTGATTTACTGTTTTCAAATAATGGTTTACTGCTTTATTATGCATTGCCTTGTGCTTTACGTGTTTCCTTACTTTCAGTCATTATTTATATGCATTACTCACTGAGTTGGAAGTACTCACATTACTCCATGCACCATGTGTGCAGATTCAGGCGTTATTGATTCCGCTCCGAGGCATTGACTACGTCTGTCAGAGCGGTGATTCAGAGACTACGAGGTAGCTGTTGGCGTCCGCAGCCCCGTATCTCTTTTATTTGTTGTTTCTACTTTCTTCAAACAATTATGCCAGAGATATTGTAATAGTAATCTTGTTATTAGGATTTCATTAGTTGCTCATGACGTTGTGACACCCTGGTTTGGGCTGTTGTTGGGATGGTTCATTATGTTTTTCCGCAAATGACTTCTATTAAACTGTGTTGTGTTGTTCTCTTGTTAAATTAACTGCTTAAAATGAGTTATGGTTCGAATTGGCTGGCCTTGTCTTCACGAGAGGCGCCATCGCGACCGGGTTTGGGATTTGGGTCGTGACAAATCGTGAGTGAGAAGTGACGACTGGTAGATGATGCAAGCAAAATCGGGGGAAATCTAAGTAGACAGAGGGAAAAATGATGAACAAGTTTACCTAAGTGAAGAATGGTCATTGAAGGCAAAGAACCATCAGATAAGACCTCAATGTCCAAAGGCCACTTCGTTTGACCTCTGGACAAAGAATAACAGTGGTGATGAAGAAGAAACGCCATGCATGCCATGGATTTAACAGCACACAATAGAAAATCCGAGATTTGATATTACATAGTTGAGTCTAGGGTTCCGATTTGGGTATTTGAATTTTGAGTGATGAGATAGGAAATAGCCGGCTGGATTTGCGATTTTCAGAAGGCAAAAGGATGGTTTCAGGATCTATTTGTGACTCATGAAAGAAATCAGATGATTTGAAAGTTTTCCTTTTTCGAGCTTAGGATTTCAGATTAGGGATTTTGAATTGTAACGATGGAATGGGAATGTTAAGGCGGGATTCGCAGTCTAGCAGGGACAAAGGGATATTTTAGAGTGATTTCGAGTGACCTTGCACAAATTTGCGCGAGGTTTTTTGGAGATGAGAGAAAAGAGAGAGGAAAGGGAAAGAAAGGCGGCATGGGAGGTGGGAAATGATTAGGGTTTGGGTAGATTTAGGGGCCATCTCTGAGTTTAAGTTAGGATATGGAACGGGAGCCGTTGGATCTCTTTGATCTGATGGTGGAGATTAAGTCTTATAAGACTAAAGATTTCGTGGCACCAAAATCCACTATAGGTTGTGATGGCACCTAATGCCGCTGTTAGGCAAGCCAACGTTGATTTATCAATTTTTTTATTCATACACTTTATTACTTGAAATTACTAATTCCTAATAATTTAACGGTAAAAATAGAATTTACAGAGTCAATGATGATAATTATGTGATCTATGATACAACAACTAGAATAAAACTCCCAAAATCCGGTGTCACAAGTGCATGAGCATTTTCTAAGAAGTACAACAGTAATACAACATCTGTCTAGAATGTAAATAAGACAGGATAAAATAAATAGTACAATAGGGACTCGGTGGGCTGCAATGCATAGTCTGGATTGCAGCTCACATAATGTCTCCTCAACAAGCGCACCTACGCGCTATGATGATCACCAAAGGACCTATGAGATCCTGCACATTTGGTGCAGAAGTGCAGCATGAGTATGTAAATCAACACGTACCCAGTAAGTATCTAGCCAAACCCCGAAGAAGTAGTAACGAAGGTCGACATCAACACTTACTAGAGGTCCAAATGAATAAATAATATGATAATTTCTAACAAATACGAAGTGCACAATAATAGAGGGTAAATCTGTAATATCATAATATTCCAATCATCCCTATTCAAGCATAAATCTCTCGGTCTTGTATTCTACCTCAATACCTCAGAAAGTGCGAAGTGTCAATATCATGTCAATAAGAAGTACCGTAAAATGTCGGGCATCAGTGGAAGGTTTATCTTGTGAATATTTGAACTATTGGCGATAACGCATGATTCTGTCGAGGTCGTTCGGCCCGATCCAGAATAATGTGTACACCACCGAGGGTCGAGCGGCACGAACCATAGATACATCTATACCGCCGAGGCGTTCGGCCTGCTCCACAAGAAAGGAAGGAAGTTTCCGAATAACAAGATATGTGTTTACAGTATAGCATTAGCACAAAGTGAATATAACCTTTTATCGTTTCTCAATTTCCTTGCCAACAACTCAAGTGATAGGGCTAGGCCTAAGATATATTAAATTTCTAAATCAAGTTAAATCATTATTTCAATTAATTAAGTCAACAGAATAAGTTCAAGTAATTCAAATATTGCAAGATAAAATCCAAGGTCTACCGGAACATAAACTGCTTTAGCTACGTATGGACTCTCTACCTCGTGCTTACGTAGCACCCACAACTAGTAGCACATAACAATTAATATCCTCTAGGGGGTAATTCCCCCTCACAGGGTTAGACAAGAAACTTACCTCGCTCCGAAGTTCCATAACCGGCTTCAGCGCTTCTCTAACACCTCAACTCCAAGCCAAACATTTCGAAACTAGTCAAACCATGTGCAAACCAATGAAAATATACGCTAATACTCAAAATAATTCAATTCAAAACAATCCTCAACTCCATTCGAAAAGTCAATAAAATTAACCCTCGGGCCCGCGTGCCCGGATTCCAAAAATTTCCGAAAATAAACCTTGCCTATAATATTACGAACTCAAACATATAATTTATTCCCGATTCCATGTCCAATTTCGTGGTCGAATCGAAAAATTACCAAATTCTACGTTTTCTTCAAAATCCCAAATGTCTACCAATTTTCATGTTTAAATCCACATGTAACTCATATATTTGACTCACAATAAGTGGGAATAACTTACCTCATGATGTTGATGGATTCACCCTGCAAATGCTCTCAAAAAATGATCTAAGACCAAGTGGGAAATGAGCTAAGTCCCGAAATAAGAAGGCTCTTGCACAGGTCAAAGATGTCGCATTTGCGACATCTTGTTCGAAAATGCGATAGTCGCAGTTCCGACAAAAGCGTCGCAAATGCGAAAAAGAGCTATCCCTGGCAAGGTCGCATTTGCGACCAAAATCTTCGCAATTGCTAAGAGGGCAGTTTCGCAAAAGCGACCAAAATGTTCGCAAATGCGAACCCCTCGGTGTTTTCCCATCTTCGCAAATGCGAATCCCTCATCGCAAATGCGAATAAAACCTCGCATTTGCAAGACCTGCAACCCAGACCAGAAACAAGCAGAACTGAAGTTCTTCACCACTCCGAACACGCTCGAAAACTCACCCGAGCCCACGGGGCTCCACATCAAACATCCACAAAAGTTTGAAAACATCATACGAACTCGCTCGCATGATTGAAATACCAAAATAATATTTAAAAGCATAAATATGACGCCAAAACGTATGAATCAACTCATGAAACTCAAAAACTTCAAAAAAACACTTTCACGCGTTCGATTCCTATCAAATCACGTCCGATTGACGTCAAACTTCGCACACAAGTCACATTTGACATTACCGACCTACTCCAACTTTCAGAATCGGAAATCCGAACCCGATACCAAAAAGTCCACTCCCGGTCAAACTCCCCAAAAACCATCAAATTTCCAACTTTCGCCCTGAAATGACCTACGAACCTCGAAATCCACATTCGGACACGCTCCTAATACCAGAATCACAATACGGAGCTATTCCCATGTTCGGAATCCCGAACGGACATCGATAACATTAAAAATACACTTCAACCAAAATGTATGAAATTCTTCCAAAATGCCAACTTTCCATTATAGGCGCCAAAAAGCCCCGGGGCGACCCGATACTCAACCCGAACATACGCCCAAGTCCGAAATCACCATACGAACCTATTGGAACCTTCAAATCCTAATTTTGAGGTCATTTTATCAAAGGTCAAACCTTAGTCAATTCTTCCAACTTAAAGCTTCTGAATTTAGAGTTTTCTCATTCGAATCATCTCTGGACTTCTCGAAATTCAATTCCGACCACACGTACAAGTCATAATACATGAGGTGAAGCTACTCAAGGTCTCAAACTGCCGAATGACACGCTAGAGCTCAAAACGACCGGTCGGGTCGTTACATTCTCCCCCACTTAAACATACGTTCGTCCTCGACCATGTAAGGACTGCTCCAGAGTTGTCCATAACCACTGTTTGGCATCTCGTGCACCTACCCGTGCCACCACAACCTAGTTGAGCATATTAGCTTGAACCAAACTGAAGATTCTCCCTTTTTATTTAGTCAATAAGCCTTAGAACCAAATTCCAACCTCTGAATTTCCCTACAAGACTTGATTCTAGCATTGAAGCACCGTATGAATCACTACACACTGTACCAAAACATGATCGTATACATTTGCTGAATTCGCACCATGCGCCGCATAATTCACACAACCATAATAACATCATCTGACAACAATAACTGCAATTCTACGAATTCGATGCGCACAACACACCTCATGATGCATATAAGTCCTGTTCAAACTCTCGCAATACCGCCACGACGGAAGAGATGCGTAGAACTAACAACCACCTACCGAATCAATAATTCATGGAGTCTCTCCTCCTGAGAAGGACCATTACCTTATTCTGAACTGAATAACGATATTTCCTCTTTAATATACCCTTCATAACTCCGATCGCATTGATCCCAAGTCCAATAACCTCGTCTCACCCAGTACAAGATGTTCTGACGATAGCAATCACAAACATTGGCAAAATCTCATATAACACCAACAACGCGCCAACAACCTACAAACTCTAATTTAACTCATAAGGAAGAACGAACTTGGCAGGGAATTATCCCGCCCGCATAATGAATAAAACGGGCGAATAGGTGCTATGAACCTACCTCGGGGATGAATACAAGGCACACAAAATGAGTCTAATGAACTACGCTCAACATCTCACTGTTGTGGCATGCAACCCGATCCAGTGTGACACTGTTGCGGTGTGTAAGTCGATCCGCACAACATACCCGTGGTGGCGTGCCACTCGATCCAAACCACGTGGCGACGTGCCACCCGATCCAAATAGTATACCCGTGGCGGCGTGCCACCCGATCCGCACATAACAATCAAAGAAAACACACATCGAGCCGTAATGCTTATACTTACGAAATGTCTGATTATCAACCACAAGCACGCCAAGTGCATAATACAAATCCTGGGGAGACGAGCAGCGCCATACGTTACGAAAGTCAAGCATAACTAAGGTGCGATATATGATCTGCATCTCGAGAGCCATCCTACTCACATAACACCACAGCTACGTGGGACCTCAACACATGTGCCAAAAATCAAGCCGTCTCACAACCCACATGGAACAATAGAGTATTACATGAAATAGCTGACGACGAAAATAACATCCAATGCCCGAAGGCTCCTCTATAAGAAATGCTATGCTAAATGAACACACCCGGCCTGGTGTAGAGCACACATCCACATTTAGACCCATCAACGGACCTCAAGCCGATTGTGATCGTACCGTACTGCACTAATAATCTCTCTAGGATCCACAACAACCCCTTTTCCATGACACATAAGAACAGCCGTTAAATCAGGAACAAGCTCACACGATCCACAACCCAAGGAATAGAATGCCTCTCAGGCATAAACTCTCGCATTTGCGATATTACCATAACCTCCATACTTGGTTTTAATCTCTAACAGTCAAGTGACTAACATGCCACACTTCTACAAATTTCTCCATAGAATACGCCCCCATGACCTTCCTCTTAGGTAGCAAAGTCCGCAAGTCCATACCACCAATCTTTCTAATTCTATAAAGCGAATCAAAAATCCGCAAGTCAATACACAAAGCCTCTTCCCCATAACACCATTCTCAGGTGACACTAAAGAAAATGCCAGCCTACTCTGAACATCTGAATTCTCCCCTGCTCATCTGAGCTCGTGACATTCTATCAACACCGGACCGCGACCTTGACCTTCAACTTCCATTCCCCATGCCGCTCACTGCAACCATCATGCCGCTACGCTATAGTACATGTATTCACCATAACCCTTGAACTACTAGTGGAATAAGCACTTTATCAGCTAGAAACCTTTCGCTTAGTTTGTTTCAGTAGAACCAATGCAACACCCAACTGAATTTTCAAACCGCAAAAAATACAAACCTCAACTTGTGATCTAAACCGCAATAACTCTTCAAGAACCCATTTATACAACAAAGACATTGGAATCAAATACCTCCTAAATCAACCAAGTTATGGTGGCGCTCAAGCCCAAGTGTACAACCACAAATTACATGTATAACTTCATGCTGAAGAAATTGATCACTGCCACAATCATGTTGATTCGACTGTGACTAACCAACCCAACTTTTTCCAATTTACTCTTGACTTTCCTTAGAAATAATAATAGCTCCACTTCAAATATTACAAACTCAATCCGCACTCATCCCGAGTGACCCGCATCACGAGACCACATCGTCTCATTACTCATGAATCATCTCGTATTCTCCTTACGCGCACAATAGCATCTCTAACCGTTATACCTGTTTTCCAAGACCTTCTGCGAATTCGAAGCTATTTCTTTCATTCCACCAATAATGTACTGCATAACATAGAACATTCCAAGTCCTTAGGCATTGCACTCAAATTGTTGGACCCACTAGGACCACTGTTGAGAGTCACTCACTCTGACTTGGCTCCGAATATAAACCAAACTCTAGTGCCCTGCTAGTACGTGAACACCCTATCAAGGAAGCACCTGATTGAATTCTTTTCCTTGTACATAACCCCCACAAGAAGCATAAACTCTGGGTCTTCCCAAAACCTGAACATGAATCGATAAGGCCAAATACAACACACATTCCTCAAATCCTTTGCCCGAGTTACCACTGATGTTTTCTTTCCTTAGTCATAATAACTTACCAACGCACTGATAACTAGAAAGCGCACAAGCAGACAACCACGCGATCCAATCTAAATGGTGGGGCTCCCCCACTTAGCTTGAAGCTACAACTACATAACCTTGGAACCCACCAAGATTCCTCCTTCCCAATTACCATGATCTCGCACAACTAACCTGTCAAATTTCTCGAAATCTTTCTGTTAAACATTTCATGAACATTCTGAATCATTAGCCACAATCACATATTTGACCTCTTACCGAATAGCTAGTAAAATTCTTTGTAGAAGCTTCATCAACATCACACAACCGCTAACCTACTCACAGGAGATAACCCACTTGTGGAAATTCTATGCCAACATCTTCCAACGACGCTGCACTGGGTATAATTACTACAAACTCAGTAAACCCTCCTAAGACCGTGGTCATTCACCAGCTGTACACGTCCGTTCACTCCCTATTGACATCAACTAAAAGTGCGACAATACATTCCAACCCGAAGTCATGTTGCATCACAACGATAATCAATTTTTTTCACACCCCTCTTCATTTCAAGCAAACTCCTTTCTGCCACATCCAATCTTCCTCAGTATAGCCAACATTCCAAATTAAGTCCGTAGACCTAGTACTGTCCACCATGATTCTCAAATCACTCTAAACATTTCTCAAGTCAGGTGGCTATCCTACCACAGAATCCACATGCTACTCTGCCACTCCCACTTCGAGTTAACCATCACCTTTAAGCAACTTCTCGACCTTTGTTTTTCATACTTGACCTTCTATCAATTCAGCCACCACAAGACACCTCCCACATGTCCTTCCTCATCCTTCACTGCCCAAATGTTGCCTTAAATCAAAATCCATCTCTGTAGCACTTGAACTAATGAATCGCTACCAACTCTAAACCTCCTAGAGGATCATCTTTCTCGAGCTATTAGCATTTGAGATACCGATTCGATTCTAAACCGTGACACACTGCTATCTCTAACACCCGCTCCTCAAGCACCGTTCACAATACCCTGCCCCGAAGGCAGATTGAAGAAGACTATAACACCGTCGAACCTTAATAAATTCCAACAAGGATAGCGACCCCGCATCACAGATGAAAATTCCACCACGCTCAACAATACCAAGTCTTGTTACTCCATCAACCCAAACTTGGACATTCATAGTCCGATTGCCTTTCTTTTGCTGGAATTAAACACTGAACCTCTAAATCATGCACCGAAAAATCCTCCTCCCAAGTCATTCATTGTATCGACACATAGACGAGCACCCTACCATTGCACCAACATTGCGTAATAACAACGTCTGAACATCATAGCAATCTGCGCGTAGCCTCGAAACCATCAAAAATACAGCTACTGAGCTGAAATGACAGAACATTCTTCCGCAAGAAGATGATCACAACTTGCTCGAATGCGTAGGGAGAAACATCCTGCTCCACGTATGTAGTAACACTGCAACTCCTCGATGTCCAATCAACACGAGCGCTCAACATCGTATAAGAATGAGGATGAAGGAAATAAAGACATAAGCCTCAAAGGAATCAAATTGCACGAAGAGGAATCAAGAAGGGAAGTGCTCCTAACAGCCCGGTAGCTTCTCAAAGACAAGTACAGACGTACTCTACTAGACTTGCTCATGACTCGTGAGACCTAAGTGAACCCAATGCTCTGATACGAAGCTGTCACGACCCAAAATCCACTATAGGTCCTGATCGTACCTAACACCGCCGTTAGGCAAGCGAACGTTGATTTATCAATTTTTTATTCATACACTTTATTACTTGAAATTACTAATTTCTAATAATTTAACGGTAAAATAGAATTTACAGAATAAATGATGATAATTACATGATGTATGATAATAACAACTAGAAAGAACTCCCAAAACCCGGTTTCACAAATGCATGAGCGTTTTCTAAGAAGTACAACAGTAATACACCATTTGTCTAGAATGTAAATGAGACAGGATAAAATAAATAGTATAATGGGTACTCGATGGGCTGCGATGCGCAGTTTGGATTGCAGCTCACATAAAGTCTCCTCAACAGGTGTGCGTACGCGCCAAGATGATCACCAAAGGACCGATCAGATCTGCACATTTAGTGCATAAGTGCAGCATGAGTACGTAAATCAACACGTATCTAGTAAGTATTTTTAGCCAAACCCCGGAGAAGTAGTGACGAGGGGTCGACATCGACACTTACTAGAGGTTCAAATGAATAATAATATGATAATTTCTAACAAATACGAAGTGCACAACAGTAGAGGAGTAAATCTGTAATATCATAATATTTCAATCACCCAATTTTAAGCATAAATCTCTGGGTCTTGTATTCTACCTCAATACCTTAGAAAGCGCCAAGTGTCAATATCATGTCAATAAGAAGTACTGTAAAATGTCGGGCATCAGTGGAAGGTTTATCTTGTGAATATTTGAACTACTAGCGATAACGCACGATTCTGCCGAGGTTGTTCGGCCCTATCCAGAATAATGTGTACACTGCCGAGGGTCGAGCGGCACGAACCGTAGATGCATCTATACTACTGAGGCATTCGTCCCGCTCCACAAGAAAGGAAGGAAGTTTCCAAATCACAAGATACATGTTTACAATATAGCACATGATTACAAAGTGAATATGACCTTTTACCTTTTCTCAATTTCCTTGCCAACAACTCAAGTGATAGGGCTGGGCCTAAGAATATATTAAATTTCTAAATCAAATTAAATCATATTTTTAATTAATTAAGTCAATAGAATAAGTTCAAGTAATTCAAATATTGCAAGATAAAATCCTAGGTCTACCCGGACATAAATTGCTTTAGCTACGTACGGACTCTCGTCACCTCGTCCGTACATAGCACCCACAACTAGTAGCACATAACAATTAATATCACCTAGGGGTATTTTCCCCCTCACAAGGTTAGACAAGAGACTTACCTCGCTCCGAAGTTCCATAACAGGCTCCAACGCCTCACTAACACCTCAACTCAAAGCCAAACGTTCCGAAGCTAGTCAAACCATTTGCAAACCAATGAAAATATACTCTAATGATCAAAATAATTCATTTCAAAACAATTTCCAACTCCGTTCGAAAAGTCAATAAAGTCAATCCTCGGGCCCACGTGCCTAGATTCCAAATTTCTACTAATTTTCATGTTTAAATCCATATGTAACTCATGTATTTAACTCACAATAGGTAGGAATAACTTACCTCTTGATGTTGATGGAATCACTCTACAAATTCTCTCAAAAATCACCTAAGACCAAGTGGGAAATGAGGGAAATGAGCTAAGTCCCGAAATAAAAGGTCTCTTGCACAAGTCGCAAATGTCGCATTTGCCACATCTTGTTCGAATATGTTATAATCGCAATTGCGACAAAAGCATCGCAACTCGCAATTGCGAAGCAGAGCCATCCCTGCCAAGGTCGCATTTGCGACAAAAATCTTCGCAATTACGAAGAGCGCACCTTCGCAAAAGCGACCAAAATGTTAACAAATGCGAACCCCTCAGTGTTTTTCCAACCTCGCAAATGCGCATCCTTCCTCATAAATGCGATGTTTGCAAATGCGAATAAAACCTCGAATTTGCAAGATCTGCAGCCCAGACCAGAAACCAGCAAAACTGAAGTTCTTCACCACTCCTAACGCGCTTGAAAACTCACGCGAGCCCCCGTGGCTCCACATCAAACATCCACACAAGTCTGAAAACATCATACGAACTCGCTCGCGCGATCGAAATACTGAAATAACATTTAAAAGCATAAATCGGATGCCAAAACGCATGAATTAACTCATGAAACTCAAAAACTTCAAAAAAAACACTTTTGCGCGTCTAATTCCTATCAAATCACGACCGGTTGACCTCAAATTTTGCACACAAGTCACATTTGACATTACAGACCTTCTCCAACTTTCGAAATTAGAAATTCAAACACGATATCAAAAATTCACTCCCGGTTAAACCCCCAAAAACCTTCAAATTTCAAACTTTCGCCAAATGACCTCGAAATAACCTATGTACCTCCAAATCCACATCCGGATGCGCTCTGAAGACAAGAATCACCATACGGAGCAATTCCCAAGCTGGGAATCCCAAAAAGATATCGATAACATTAAAATACACTTCAACCCAAATTTATGAAATTATTCCAAAATGCCAACTTTCCATAATAGGCGCCTAAATGCCCCCGGGCGACCCGATACTCAACTCGAACATACGCCCAAGTCCGAAATCACCTTAAGAACCTATTGGAACCTTGAAATCCTGATTCCGATGTTGTTTGCTCAAAGGCCAAACCTAGTCAATTCTTCCAACTTAAAGCTTCTGAATTTTGAATTTTCTCATCTGAATCAACTCAGGACTTCTCGAAATTCAATTCCAACCACACGTACAAGTCATAATACATGAAGTGAAGCTACTCAAGGTCTCAAACTATCGAATGACGTGCTAGAGCTCAAAACAACCTTTCGGGGCATTACAAAAGAAAAAACTAGGAAAATGAGGATTAAATGCGGACCTTTGATAAGATAGACCAATGGTCCAGATTTGTTTGTGTTTTCTTTGTGTGTGAGAGACACGGGTGACATGGCACGCGGTGATTTGTTCAAATGTGATGGCAAGGATTGCTAATGTGGAAAGAGAGGGGTTGGAACTGGGTCATATTTGGTTTTTGGCTTGGTAATTAGGCTGAAATTGATTTAAAGAATAGCCACTCTATGTTTAATTAATGAATTGCAATTATAACCCTTTAGCCTTTTACCCTTTTGAAATCAATTTAAATAAACTTAATTATTTTTAATAAAATATAGTAAAATTATAATTATTAAATATACAAATAATTAATTTAATTAATTATTTATAAAAATAATTTTTTTCTAAATTACAACACTAATTTTGAAATATTAACACAGTAACATAATTTACTAGAAATTAAGGAGTAATTCATTAAATTTATACTCCGATTGAGGAGGTAGTTATTAGCTGAGAGTTTGAGTCATTGCTGAGCGGAGGACTGTACCACGTATTTACACTCGTTATTTCATTATCTACTTGCAGTTATAGTCTGTCTTGGTAGAGGCTATGTGTGCGGTCTAGTTCATTCAGCACTTCCAGCTTCAAGTGAGAATCTGGCTATCCCGAGGTTTCAGGTTGCACACTTTGCTCAGCCACTTTCTAGTGCACCTCCTGCATGGGATGCCTTTAGTGGTCAATCCCGGCAGCCACGCCCACCGAGAGCTTTCTTTGAGTGTGGAGATACCCATCACATGGTGAGATATTGCCCCAGACTCAAGAGGGGTACACCTTCATAGATTACTAATGCTCTATGAATTCAGTCGGGTCCACAGACTTCACAAGCCATGGTTGCTACCCCAGTTGCTGCTCCACCTGCATAGCCAGCTAGGGGTGGGGGACGGACGGGTAGAGGTCACCCTAGAGGGGGAGGCCAGGCCAGATTCCATGCTTTTTCGGGTAGGACGGATGAAGTCGCTGTAGACGCACTCATTAGAGGTATGGTTCCGATTTGTCATAGAGATGCATCAGTCCTATTTGATCTGGGATCCACTTATTCATGTATGTCATCTTACTTTGCTCTGTATTTAGATATATCTTTTTATTCTTTGAGTTCTCATATTTATGTGTCCATTCCAGTAGGTGATTATATTATTGTGGACCGTGTGCGTCGGTCGTGTTTAGTTCTTATTTATGGTTTTGAGACCAGAGTTGATCTATTATTGCTTAATATTGTAGACTTTGATGTTATTTTGTGCATGGATTGGTTGTCACCCTATGATGCTATTCTAGATTGTCACGCCAAGATGATCATATTGGTTATGCCCGGTTTACCACGGTTCGAGTGGAGGGGTAGTTTGGATTATGTTCCTAGCAGGGTTGTGTCATTTTAAAAGGCTCAATGGATGGTTGAGAAGGAGTTTGATGCATATCTAGCCTTTGTGAGAGATGTCATTGCTGATACTCCTACCGTTGAGTCAGTTCCGGTAATGAGGGACTTCCAGATGTATTTCCAACAGACATTCTGAGCATGCTGCTGGATAGGGATATTAATTTTTTCATTGATTTGTTGCCGGACACTCAGCCTATTTCTATTCCACCAAATCGTATGGCCCCAGCAGAGTTGAAGAAGTTAAAGGAGTAGTTGCAAGAGTTGCTTAATAAGGGTTTCATTCGGCCTAATGTGTCGCCTTGGGGTGCACCGATTTTGTTTCTGATGAAGAAAAATGGTTCTATGCGCATGTTTATTGATTGTTGGTAGTTGAACAAGGTTACAGTGAAGAACAGGTATTTGTTACCATGCACGGATGACTTATTTGATCAGCTACAGGGTTCCAAAGTGTTCCCAAAGATTGATTTGCGGTCAGGGTATCATCAGCCGAAGATTCGGTATCCGAATATTCCGAAGACTGCCTTTAGGACTCGATATGGTCACTAAGAGCTCCTTCTGATACGTTTTGGCTGACCAACACCCCAGCAGCATTTATGCAGATGATGAATAGTGCATTTTAGCCATATCTTGATTCATTCATCATTGTGTCTATTGACGATATTTTGGTGTACTCCCTGGTCGAGAGGATCATGAGCAGTATTTGAGGGTCGTGCTCAAGACCTTAAGAGAGAATAAGTTGTATGCAAAATTCTCAAAGTGTGAATTTTGGCATGATTCAGTGGCTTTGGGTCATGTAGTGCTGAGTGAGGGGATCAAGGTAGATCCAAAGAATATTGAAGCAATTCAGGATTGGCCCAGACCGCCTTCTACTATTGAAATTCGGTGTTTCCTTAGTTTTGTCGGGTATTACCATCATTGCATGGAGGATTTCTCATCCATTACTGCACTTATGACTAGATTGACCCAAAAGGGTGCTCCTTTCAGATAGTTTGAGGAGTATGAGATGAGCTTTCAAAAGCTCAAGACTGGTTTTGAATACAGGCCTAGTGTTGGTGTTGCCTACGGGTTCGGAGTCTTACATTGTGTATTGCGATGCGTCACGTGTTGGGCTTGGCGCGGTGTTGATTCAAGATGATAGGGTTATTGCCTACACGTCTCCCCAGTTGAAGGTCCATGAGAAGAATTATCCAGTCCACGACTTGGAGTTGGCAGCTATTGTTCATGCATTGATGATTTGGTGGCACTATTTGTACAGTGTCCCGTGTGAGGTCTATATTGACCACCGGAGTCTGCAGCATCTATTCAAATAGAAAGAACTTAACTTGCAGAAGTAGAGATGGTTAGAGTTGCTTAAAGACTATTCTATCGCCATTTTATATCATCCCAGGAAGGCCAATATGGTGGCCGATGCCTTGAGTCAAAAGGCAGAGATCTTGGGCAGTTTAGCATATCTACAAGCAGCAGAGAGGCCACTAGCCATGGATGTTCAGGCCTTGGCCAACCTGTTTGGTAGATTGGATATTTCGGAGCCCAGTCGATTTCTTGCTTGCATGGTTTCTCTGTCTTTCTTATATGATCGCATCAAAGAGTGTCAGTATGATGACAGCAAGGCGATTCTAAGGAAGTTTCTATAGGAGATGGCAGTGTGTTGCCTATGCAGGGCCGGCTATGTGTCCCCAACGTAGATGGGTTGCGTGAGTTGATTCTTAAGGAGGCCCACAGTTCGCGGTACTCCATTCATCTAGGTGCCGCTAATTATTATGACGGGATCGGGCTGTACGCCTTGGCATTTCTATAAAATTCTCCTACGAAATCGTGCATAGTAATTGACAAAAAGCCAGTGTATCTGTGAGGTTGTTCCTGATTGAACTGTGACAATCTATCTGGTAAGGTCCAATATATATATATATATATATATACACACATACATACATACATACTCCGATTGAGGAGGTAGTTACTAGCTGAGAGTTAGAGTTATTACTGTATCTATCATATTGGACTGCTAGTAAGTGTTGATGTCGACCCCTCGTCACTATTTCTCTGGGGTTAGGCTAGATACTTACTGGGTACGCGTTGATTTATGTACTCATACTACACTTGCTGCACTTTTTGTGCAGGTACTTATACGCCTAGTGGTATTTTGGGCGTAAAGGCGCGGCCATTGCGGGGACTTTACCGTGAGCTGCATTTCACGCTCCCATCCGCAATCTGCAAAGTCTCCAGTATAGTTATTTATATCTTCCTTTCTAACTTGTATTCAAGACAGATGTTGTAGTTTATTATATTTCCTAGTTGATGCTCATGCACTTGTAACACCGGGTTTTGGGGGTCGAAGAAGGAAAGCACCTGGGCAGATTGTTTTAAATCGGGAATTTTGCTCATTTCTCTCATTTTTCACTTGGTTAGGCGACCATTGGATTCTTGAAGAGGAGATTTTTGTCATCCATTGTGAGGTAAGCTATTCCCACCTATTGTGATTTAAATACATTAGTTGTGTACGGATTTATACATGAAATTTATAAAAAAATTGTGGAATTTTGAAAGGAAACAAAGAGATTTATATTTGGATTTTGACCACGAATTTGGGCATGGAAATGGAAATAAATCATATATTTGAGTTCGTATTGTTATGGGTAATGTTTATCTTCGAAAACTTTTCAGAATTCGCGGGCACGTGGGCCTGAGGGTTGATTTTTATAGACATTTTGAGCAGAGTTGGGAATTGTTTAACTTGATTAATTATGGGTATTATAGTATGTTTTGATTGGTTTGCACATTGTTTGAATAGTTTTAGATCGACGGGCTTTGGTTTGAGGTTAGAGAGGCCTTGGAGCCGGTATTGGAACTTCGGAGCGAGGTAAGTCTCCTGTCTAACCCTGTGAGGGGGAAACTACCCCTAGGTGATGTAATTGTTATGTGTTACTTATTGCGGGGCTACGTACACACAAGGTGACAAGAGTCCGTGCGTAACTAGATTCATGTTATGTCAGGGTAGACTTAGGTTCACATCATGCTATAAACTTGAGTTATCTCCTGCCAATTTAATTCTTTTATTTTATGTTGCGAATTGAGACGAGACTTGTGTCGAGTGATAAACTCGATATGGTAAAGATTCAACGGGCTTCATGATTAGCCACAAAATAATTATACTCCCCTTACGAATTTCTCCTGCATTATGCGTTTTTGTTGAAAGGTTTCCCTTAAAATTTATAACTTACATGTCTATTTGCGAGTAGGGTCAAGGACCCGTTAAAGCTTCTTATTCTAATGGGATCGGGTTGTTCGCCTCGGCAGTATAATAGATACATCTATGGTTCGTGTTGTTCGACCCTCGGCAATGCGCATATTATGATGGGATGGGGCCGTCTGCCTCAGCAGGATTATGTATCATACTCTCATGGGAGCGGGCCGTTCGCCTCGGCAATATAATAGATGTATCTATGGTTCGTGTCGTTCGACCCTCGGCAGTGCACATATTATGACGGGATCAGGCCGTACGCTTCGGCATTTCTATAAAATACTCCTATGAAATCGTGCGTAATAATTGGCAAGAAGCCAGCGTATTTGTGAGCTTGTTCCTGATTGAACTGTGACGACCTATCTGGTAAGGTCCATTATATATATATACACACACTCCGATTGAGGAGGTAGTTACTAGCTGAGAGTTTGAGTCATTGCTGAGAGGAGGATTGTACCACGTATTTACACTTGTTATTTCGTTTATCTACTCTAACTTCCTGTTTACTTCTACTGTATCTATCATATTTGACCACTAGTAAGTGTTGATGTCGACCCTCGTCACTACTTCTCTGGGGTTAGACTAGATACTTACTAGGTATGCGTTGATTTATGTACTCATACTACACTTGCTGCACTTTTTGTGCAGGTACTTATATGCTTGGTGGTCTTTTTGGCGCACAGACACGGCCATTGCGGGGACTTTACTGTGAGCTCCATTTCACGCTCCGATCCGCAGTCTGCAGAGTCTCTATCAGAGTTATTTATATCTTCCTGTCTAACTTGAACTCAAGACAGATGTTGTAGTTTATTTTATTTCCTAGTTGATGCTCATGCACTTGTGACACCGGGTTTTGGGGGTTCCTACAGGTTATTCACTATTGTAGTTCGTATAAATTCTATTTCACACTATTTTATTAATAAAAAAAATTACAACTTTAAGGTACTAGAATGAGCAATTAATTTGACTAATCACTGTTGGCTTGCCTTACGGCAGTGTTAGGCACCATTACGACCACTAGTGGATTTTGGGTCGTGACAGCTTGGTATCAGAGCATTAGGTTCACTTAGGTCTCACGAGTCATGAGCAAGTCTAGTAGAGTCTTGCGGATCGGTACGAAGACGTCTGTACTTATCTTCGAGAGGCTACAGGGCTGTTAGGACCACTTCCCTTCTTGATTTCCTCATCGTGTGGTTTGATTCCATTGGGGCTTGTGCCTTTATTCCCTTCCTGCTCAATCTTATGCGACGTGGAGCACTTGTTGTCTATTGGGCGTCGAGTAGTTGTGATGGTACTGCAGATGTGGTGCAAGATGTTTTTCCCTGCGCATTCTGGCAGGCTATTGTCATCGCCTTGCGGAAGAACGATCTGTCATTTCAGCTCAGCAGTTGTAATTCTAATGGTTTTGAGGCTATGCACAGATTGCTATGATGTTCGCACGTTGTTATTGCACGGTGTTGGTGTAATCGCGAACGCCGCGTTCACGAAGCACAAAAAGTGCCCGCCCAAAAATCCTTTTACGCGAACGCAGGGTCTCTCTCGCAAACGTGAAGCACACCAAGCCAGAACTTCGCGAACGCGATCCTTTTTACGTGAACGCGAAGAACAACATCACTTGCCTCACTAGTAACCCTTCGCGAATGCGGGACCTCCTTCGCAAATGCGAAGGGTAAATTCCAGCAGCCCTTGACTTCCTCTACGCGAACGCGGGAACATCTTCGCAAAAGCGTAGAAGGAAACCAGGCACCAGAAAACCTGAAGCTTCAGCCATCATCCAAGTCCAAATTCCAATCCGTTAACTATCCAAAATCCACCTGAGGCCCCCGGGACCTCGACCAAACCTACCAACACGTCCCAAAATACAATACGAAATTAGTCGAAGTGTCAAACCACGTCAAACAACATCAAGACCATGAATTGTGCCTCGAATCAAACTTATAAATTTTCAAATTTCCAAATCCTATATCTTGTGTCGAAACATATCAAAGCAATCCAGAACGACTTCTAATTTTGCACACAATTCCTAATTGACATTACAGATCTATTCCAACTTCTGGAATCGATATCCAACCCCAACATTAAAAAGTCCACTCCTGGTCAAACTTCCCAAAATCTTCCAACCACCAAACTTCGCCAATTAACGCTGAAATGACCTACGAACATTCAAATCAACGTCCGGACGTGCTCCGAAGACCAAAATTACCATACAAAGCTATTCCCAGGCTCGGAATCCCAAACGGACATTGATAACATCAAAATACACTTCAACCCAAATTTATTAAATTCTTCCTATATGCTAACTTTCTATAATAAGCACTGAAATGTTCTCGGGTCACCCAAAACCCGATCCGGACATACGCCCAAGTCCAAAATTATCATACGAACCTGTTGGAACTTTCAAATCCCAATTCTGAAGTCGTTTACTCAAAAGTCAAACCTTAGTAAACTCTTTCAACTTAAAGCTTCCGAAATGAGAATTTTCTTTCCAATCAACTCCGAACTTCCCGAAATTCATTTTCGATCACACGTACAAGTCATAATACCTAAAATGAAGCTACTCAAGGCCTCAAACCGCTGAACGGCGCTCTAGAGCTCAAAACGACCGCTTGGGTCATTACAGGAGGCCCTAGTCCGAGGTTAAACATGCTTTCATCAAGGACGAGGTATCTAAACTCCTTAAAATAGGGTCAATTCGGGAGGTTAAATACCTAGATTGGTTAGAAAACATAGTGGTAGTCCCTAAAAGGGGAACAAATTAAGAATGAGCGTAGATTATAAGGATCTGAACAAAGCATGTTCAAGGACTCTTTCCCTTTGCCCAACATTGATCGCATGATCGATGCCACGACCATCCACCAGACCCTCAGTTTTCTCGATACCTATTCCTGGTACAACCAGATACGGATTAACCCGAATGATCAAGAAAAACCTCCTTCATCACTAAGTATTGCACATACTGCTATAACGTGATGCCATTCGGATTAAAAAATGTCGGTTCCACTTATCAACGCCTAGAAAGCTGGATGTTTGAGGAAAAAATAGAAAAAGCGATGGAGGTTTACATTGACGATATGTTGGTTAAGTCCCTGCTAGCATAGGACCATTTAAAACATTTGGGGGAAACGTTCAGCATATTGAAGAAGTACAATATGAAGTTGAACCAGGAAAAATGTGCGTTCGGGGTCGGATCAGGTAAATTCCTCGGATTCATGGTATCCAACCGAGGAATCGAGATCAACCCCAAAAGGATCAAAGCCATCGAAGATAACACAGTCGTGGACAACGTAAAGGTCGTGCAAAGGCTAACGGGGCGCATAGCCTCCTCGGGCGATTTATTTTGAGGTCGTCTGATAAAAGCCACCGATTCTTCGCACTATTGAAAAGGAAGAATAACTTTTCATGAACTACGGAACAACTTACCCGCTAAGGAAACAAAAACCATACTTCCAATGTCACCCCATATGTGTCATAACAACTTACCCGCTAAGGAACGTTATGCATAAGCCCGAACTCTTGGGTCGATTTGCCAAATGGGCCGTGGAAGTAAGTGGTTACGATATTGAGTATCGACCCTGGACCGCTATTAAATCCCAAATTTTGGCAAACTTTGTGGCCGACTTTATGCCGACCTTAATACCCGAGGTCGAAAGAGAATTATTGATTAACTCGGGGACTTCCTCGAGAATCTAGACCCTCTTTTCGGACGACGCCTCAAACACAAAAGGGTCCGGACTTGACATCGTACTAAAGCCACCAACAGGTAATATAATTAGACAATCTATTAAGGTTGTGAAATTGACTAACAACGAGGCCGAATATAAGGCCGTGATTGCTGGCCTTGAATTTGCCAAAAGCTTGGGGCAGAGGTGATCGAAGCCAAGTGCGACTCATTCCTTATGGTAAACCAAGTTAATGAAACATTCGAGGTCAGGGAAGAACGAAGGCAGAGATATTTAGACAAGTTACAAGTGACATTACATCGGTTCAAAGAATGGACTTTATAACACGTACCTCGGGATCAAAATAGTGAAGTTGATGCCCTCGCTAACTTGGGATCGTCGGTCGAAGATAACGAGATCAATTTGGGAGAAGTTGTACAGCATATGAGAGGTGGTGGAAAAAGGCCATGCCGAGATCAACTCAACGAGTGTAACTTGGGACTGGAGGAATAAGTATGTGGAATATCTCAGGCCGGAAAAATGCCCTCGGACCTGAAAGAATTGAGGACCATGTGTGCAAAGACAGCCCGATTTTGCCTGTCAAAAGACGGAACCCTATTAAGAAGGACATTCGACTGCCCACTTGCAATATGTCTAGGCCTGGGGAATATTGAGTATGTTTTGAGGGAAATCCACGAAGGTACTTGTGGAAATCATTCGGGCGCCTAATCACTGGTTCAAAAATTAATTAGAGCCGGTTACTACTGGATCGATATGGAAAAAGACGCAAAGGAGTTCATTCGGAAATGTGATGGATGCCAAAGGCATGCTCTGATGATTCATCAAGTAGGAGAGCTGCTACATTCGGTCTTGTCACCATGGCTATTCATGAAATGGGGGATGGACATCATTGGCCCTCTTCCACGGGCACCCGATAAGGCTCAAGTTATATTATTTGTGACTGGCTATTTTTCTAAATTGGTGGAAGCACAAGCATATGAGAAGGTCGGAGAAAAAGAAGTCATTGATTTTATCTAGGACCATTATGTCAGTTCGGAATACCGACTGAGATCGTGCGCGACAATGGGAAATAATTTATTGGCAGCAAAGTAAGCAAGTTTCTCGAATACAATAAGATCAAAAGGATCTTATCCACTTCCTACCACCCTAGTGGGAACGACAAGCAGAATCCACCAATATAACCATAATCCAAAACCTCAAAAAGAGGTTGGTCGATGCAAAAGGAAGATGGAAGGAGATACTGGTCGAGGTCCTATGGGTATACTGTACAACCTCGAAATCCAGTACCGGGGCCACCCTTTTTTTGTTTATGACACCGAAGCTTTAATACTGGCCGAGGTCGGAGAACCGAGCATCAGATTTCGATACGCAAATAAGGAATCAAATGAGGAAGCTATGAGTACGAGCCTGGAGCTATTAGATGAAAGGCGCGAAGCTGCCCATGTCCGGTTGGCCGTCCGAATTAAAAGGCTAAGGTCGTTCTGAGTTAGCAAAACCTGAGGGAATAAAGCTTATTTGGCATTTCCCAAACAAAAGACTAAGGCCATTTCCGGGTTAACAAAACCCGAGATTACAAAAGCTTACAAAAACACACTCTCGGCAAATCATACCGTGAAAAGTGTAAGTGTCTTAGGGAAAAGTTTTCGGTAACACTGAATCCCTACGATGCCTAAACACAAAGTAATGTTAAAGGCAAGATTTGTTCGAACCTTCAAACATAACCTAACTATTTCAGGCTAAGGCATTTCGGCATTTGTGAATACAAATAAAAGAAGAAATTCAAAAGTTGTGAAAGGGAAAAGCCTTATATAGATCAAAATTTCTTTAAAGAGCTGAATAGCCCCGATACATATTTTTTACAAAGGCTGAACAGCCTCAACAAAATGATGGTATAAAAAGCAAAAGGCAAAAACGCCTAAAAAGATCCTAAATGGCCTAATCTTCATCGAGGGCCACGTCATCACCTATGGGGTCTTCGCCACCATCGGACTCTCCCGACTTATCAGACCCCTCGGAATCATCCTCGAGATAGGCCAGCTTCCTGGCATTGGCTTCGTATATCTTGGCTATCTCAATTTCAGTCAATAAGTCAAAATTCTGAGCATGGACTCCCTCGAGGGCCTCCCTTCGATATTTCCACTTCGCATGCTTCACCATGTATCTCGCTTGGTCCTGAATCGCCTCAGCATCAGCCTTGTTCTAGGCCACCTTATCATCGGCCTCGACCCTGACCACAACAACCTCTAACTTGGCCGCCTCAAGCTCCTTAGCCAGATTCTCTTGACCGGAGACAGCCGAGTTCAGCCGAGACTGAAGCCTCTCAATCTTATTGTCCTGCACCAAGTTTTTCTCCTTTTTAGACTGAAGCTGAAGCTCAGCTGAAGCCAATTGAGCCCGGGTAGTCTCCTTCTCCGAGGCCAGGCGATCCATGTTCTTCTTCCATTCTTCGGCCTGGGCTTTGACTGCTTCCACCTCCCCTCCAAGCTGCTCAATCTGGTCAATCTTCTTTTGAACCTGCGGGTTCGGATCATTAGCCACTATGTCTGACTCATGATCACTAACTTCAAAAACTCTTCTTACCTACTCGACCATATCGGCATGCTCCTTCCGAGCCACTTCTAGCTTAGCCTGGGATTTCTCACTAAGAAGTTTGTAAGCATCCTTCTTCTCAGTAAGCTCTCGAGTCTTGGCCTCGTGGCGTTTGACCTCTTCCTGGTATAGCATAAAAGCCTCATGATGAAGTACCGAGGCCTACAAGCACAAAGGAAAATGTTACGATTATTTAAATCTAAGTACATAATAAAGGGACATCCAAAGTTACCCGATTCAACGCATGTTGAGATTTGTTGTACAGGTAGGGCGCTTTCACCTTGTTCATTTTGGCCTGATCCTCTTCTATCACCAAGCATCAAAGATAGCTTGCCACCCCTACGGGGGCGGAAAGAACCCAGGCATCTTCAGGAAGGGAAAAGACAACGGTGCGTTTTCAATCGAGATATGCACTCGGAGCAGGAAATCAATCGACCAATTTCGGGCTCGAGGAAGGCCAGCTTGTTTCAGAGGGTGAACTCTCCCTCGGTATCTCTAAATCGCCAGATCCAATAGCATCCTCCGCAATCGTCGAATCCACACCATAAAAAAAACCACGAAAAGGGTCTTTCGATCTATGGGCTCCCTTGATGGGGCGTTCTTTTGCTACTTGGGCCCTGTTAAACATTGACTCTGTGAACGAGGGAAGAAGTTTTAAACTTAAGTTTTCAGAAGATGAGAGTGATGAATTTTTCTTAAAACACAAAATCCCTATGTAAAAGTTCTAATGAATGGATGAAAGGGGGTATTTATAGTTTTCTCAAACGGCGGTTCACATCCTGTAGCGGCCGACCAGTAACTGACACACATTTAATGCCTTGAAAATTGGACCGACAGGACATTTCTACTATTCTTGTCACTTACGCCATGAATTCGTCGTCATGGTCTATCGATGTGAGAATTGGAAGCTCATATCGTTTCTCATCATTTACTCTCTGAAAAAAGGGGATTTGACTTCATGTTTTTGTCACTTACGTCATGATATATCGAAGTGAGAATCGAGGCTCATGTCGTTCCTCGTCATCTACTCTCCGAAGAATGAGGGGACTATCTGTATATGGGTAAAACTGAGCTCGATATTTGATCGAGCTTCCAAACTATCTAATTAGGCTAGGGTCGAAATATCTTTGATCGAGTGAAGTCGAGCTCGAAGATCGATCTGACGTCTAACACCATCAGTCAACATCGGCACATGGTGGTTATGATCGAACCCAAAGCATTGTCAAAGTTAGCCATTGAAACCATCAGATCTTTCCTCGAGTTTACCGAAGGCGTAACTAGTCCTATTTCTGACGGTCTCGAAGAAAGCTTTGCCAACTCATCCGACAGGGCTCCGTAATTCTGGCCATTAACCAATCACTATGGCAGAAATCACGGAACGATAAAAAAGGGACCAATGGTCTGCAAATCATGGACTTTTTCCTTTTATAGAACAATAAGATAATATTTTAAAAGGTAGGTCTTCCCTAATATATGAAGGGAACTTAACAATTCATGAAAGATTGTAACATATACTGATAAGCAATACATTCTCTAAGTTCTTATTCTTTGATATCTTTGTTTCAATAGAAGTGCATTCAATTCAAGGGTAGCTCGCTTTCCTAAGCTGAAATCATCCAATTCGTGTGGTTTGCAGTTAATTTATCGCTATTTATTTCAATTGAAATCTAAATTATCTCTTTGTATCAAGTTAAACTGCATATCCTTTAAACTCCTAACAAATTCAATTGTTATCCGATTTTGAGAATAAACAATTTAGCAGCTTTGTTGGAGTGTAAGGTGGAAAATTTTCCTACAAAATATCTGGGACTTCCCTAAGGGGCATAATGAAATACAGAAAACCCATGGTAGGGAGTCTTGGACAAATGCATAAATAAACTTACTCCCTGGAAGAAGCAGTATATTTCATTCGGGGGCATTATCAGTTGGTGTTGATAAAAAGCTGAACTCCTTAAGGAATAAGTTCCTATAGAAGGTAGTGCAGAAAAGAGAAAGATGCACTAATCAAATAGGAGAAGGTTATAAGGGTTAAAAAATGGGGAGGACTGGGAGTTAGAGAATTGAAAATTCACAACAAGAGTTTGCTCTTCAAGTGGCTATGGAAATATAATTCAGAAAATGAGGCTTTTTGAAAGCAACTAATTGAAGTTGTTCATGGAGTAAAGGAGGGATAGAGACCATGTTTAGCTAACTCTTACACAAAAGGGTGGGTCTGGAAGAACATAATCAGGTTATGGGATGAATTCTTTTCTCATACCAGTTTAGAAGTTGGCAATGGTACGAGGTTCAGGTTCTAGAGTGATACATGGATAGGAAATGAGAATTTAGGAACCATATTTCCAACTTTATATAATTATTCTATCAGCAAGGAAGGTACTATGGCTGAATTCTATTCAGATTCAGGTTGGCAAGTTAATTTTAGAAGAAACTTGAATGATTGGGAGATAGAAGAATTTTGTCAGATGATGCAACAACCCGAAACAGAGCATATTTACACTAATAAAAGGGATTCTCTGGTCTGGAAAAGTAGCAAGGATACAAAGTTCTATTTAAATAATTGCTACAAGTTGTTGATGAGGCACACAACCTATTGGGAACATAATTGGCCATGGAAGATGATTTGGAAGATAAAAGCCCCTGCAAAAGTAGTGGTCTTTGGTTGGATTATAAATTGGGGAGTCTGTTTAACTAAAGAAAATCTCCAAAGAAGAGGTTTTCTCCTAGCTAACAGGTGCTACTTATGTGAGGAGGATCAGGAATCAATTGAACATTTTTTTTCTGCACTGTAGAATTTCAAGACAATGTTGGGACCTTAACCTGAGTATATGTGGTATCTCTTAGGCAATACCTAATAGCATAAGGGGCTTACTCGAGTGCTAGCAAGGGCAGAGGATTCAAAAAAGCTTGCAGCAGATTTGGAATATTGTTTACCCTCAAAATCGGATAACAATTGATTTTATACGTGATTTTAAAGATACGTGATCTAACTTGATACAAAAATTAGAAATCGGATTCAAATTGAAATAAATGATAAAAAAGTTAATATAAACCATGCAGGTTGAATAATCTTGGCCTTGAAGGTTGGTCACCCTCGAGTCAAAGATGCTGCAATCGGTGCCGAAAACATATACATGAGATAATAATGACTAGAAATAATAGTTTATTACTTTGGGATGCGTGTTACAATGTGCTTTACAAATAATCAGACCCCTCTTTATATAGTAGAGGAGTCCTAGTTTAGGTACAATTCTGTATAAGGTAAAAAAATCTCATTATTTGCTAATTAATCAGTTTCATTGATATGTGCCAAGACTCCCGCCGTGATATCCGACCGGTCACGGATATTTCGGCCTTCCGTTATTTTAATTTGATAATGTTTTCTCGAGCTAATTTGGAATCGGGGTCAGTTCCGGGGTTACGGATTCGATAATCTTGAAGACGCACGTTCCAACCTCGTGCTTAGGTTCAATAGAATCCAGGGTCGATTTTCAATCCATTATGTTTCATCCCCGTTCTGTCATACAATAGGCGAACTCATTTTCTACTTATACAGGTAGTCCCCCTATTTTTCGGAGAGTAATTGACGAGAAACGATATGAGCCTCAGATTCTCACTTTGATATATCATGACGTAAATAACAAAAACATTACGTCAAATCCTCTTGTTTTTCGGAGAGTAAATGATGAAAAATGATACAAGCTTCTGATTCTCACTCTGATAAATATGACGACAAATTTATAACGTAAGTGATAAGAATTGTTGAAACGTCCCGTCGATCCAGTCTTCAAGGCATTAAATGTGTGTCAGTTAACGGTCTGCCGCTTTAGGGTGCTAACCGCCGTTTGAGAAAACTATAAATACCCTTTTCATCCATTCGTTGGAACTTTTATTTTCAAACATTTGGTCTTGTGTTTTAAGAAAATTACATCACTCTCATCTTCTGCTTTTCTGAAAGCTTAAGTTTAAAACTTCTTCCCTTCTGGTTTTCTGAAAGCTTTCATTAGTTATCTACTGATTACACCTCCTCTTTAATAAGCACCTCCTTTTCTCCTCTATTTAGAAGCTATGGCAAAGACTTCAAAATCCATTCCTCAAAAAGAAAACCCCTCTTCCTCGAGACTGTCTGAGAGCGTTTCGCCTGCTATCACTGAAGAACTGACACCAGAACCCCCTCTAAAGATGTTCGTCCCTACGGGGTGCCCAACCGGAGCCAATTTCAAAGTTGAGAAAACCTCCTCAATACCGGGTCGGTGCGAGCCGATCTCGAGGTACATGTGTTCGGTCACCGACGATGTCCTTGAGAAGGTCAAGGAGGACTGCAACTGGTTCGATAAGCTCGCAGTGGTCCCTTCACCTGAGGAATCGATCACCGCCCACATGGAGGGTTTTTCAAGTGTTTACACTTGCCCTTTTACGTTGGGTCCTTTAGATCCAGTTATTATATCCTTTTGCAAAAGGTATGAGGTGACTCTTGGGAAGATTCATCCTTCACTTTGGAGGATTGTAATTCTTCTTCGCTTCTTCATGAGCAAACTCGAAGGGTGTCCTTTTACCATCGATCACCTCATGCATCTGTACAGTCCCCGACTCTATCGAGGGGGGCTAATAAAACTTGCCTGTCGGGCCAATAAGGCCCCATTCTCGAGCATCAACGAGGATCGGGACTGAGGCTGGCTAGGCCGATTAATTCGAGTGAGGACCTCGGACTTAATCCCTGCCTAGGACATGCCATTTCCTGAGAAATGGAACATGAAGCGTAAGTATAACTTGCCTTTAAGATTTTGTTTATCATTTTCCCTTAGCCCTTCTTCTTATCGATTCATTGTGATACAGTTGTTGCTCGGATGCCACATGCAGTTCCTCTACTCAAGGAGTGGGTCGAGGACATCGTGTCGCAAAAACCCTATTTCGAGCATGTGTGACGCAAACTTTCAAAGGGCCGGTGGGAGGCCCGTGCTCACGGTGAGATTTCTCTACTGAGTGAATTAACACTAAGTTTTCTTAGCTACATTCGTTCTCTCTTTTTCTTCATTTGTAGGTCTTCCCAAAGATATCGAAATGAGGCCCCCATCTGGTGATGAAGAAATCCTCCCCGAACCATCAGTTCTGAGGCAGGATAAGAGAAGAAAAGAAAAAGAACTCTGAGTTCTCCGCACTCGGAGAAGAATAGACCAAAAAGGAGGTTGGTGCACAAATCCAAGGAAAGTGCCAGCACCAGGGAGGTCCCATCGGATTCACTCAGTCGACTGAGGGACGAGTCCGAAGAAGAAGATGAAGCCTCCAAGCTGATGACCCGCGTGAGAAGCGGTATCTAGCTATCTCAAACCGAGGTAGCCGATAAGGAGGCAGTGGCCGAGGCCTCCGAAATAGGGAAGGACTAGGCCATTTTTCCTCAAGATAGGGAAGCCGACAAGGAGATCACGACCGGTACTCCTCGGGCTGAAGGAAATGCCCCGAAGGATGATCCCGGAGTGATAGATCTTTTCGGGTCACCATCATTCACCGACTCCATGATAAATAAGGCCCAGATGCTGAAAGGACACCCAAATGAGGGGCCTCAAAGGATGGCAGATTCCTTTAACAACTTCTTCGATGGCTTAGATTCTACCGCCTTGGAGGATGTCACCGGGTTAGGAGACTTACCGGTACCAAAGAAGGTACCGTCTTGGGGAGCCGGCGTATCTTCGTCGAGTTTGAGATTAGTAGATCGGTTCCCATCCCCGAGTGCAGATCCTGACCGGAAGCGATCAATCATCATATCCATACGGGAGGATGCACGGGTTCTCTCAGCCCCCATGGGGGTTGCCATCTATCTTCGTTATCTGGTGACCAAAAAGAATCAGGCCAAAATGGACGAGGTAGAGGCCCCCTGTCTTTTCAACGAAGCTTAACAGGCGTTGAATCGGGTAACTTCAAATGCCTTTTTATTATGTACTTAGATTAATTTGCAGTCAATCGTAACATCCTTCTCTGTGTTCGCAGGCCTCAGCGCTTCATCATGAAACTTTTCTCCGGTATCGGGAAGAGTTAAACCAACACGAGGCTACAACCCAGGTGCTTATTGAGAGTATGGATGCTTACAAGCTCCTTAGCGAGAAGCTCTAGTCCGAGCTAGAAGAGGCTCGGAAGGAGCATGCCGACCTGGTCGAGTAGGTAAGACGAGTATTCAAAGTTAGTGATAATGATTCAGACACAGTGGCTAATAACCCGAACCTGCAGGTTCAAAAGAAACTTGACTAGATCAAGCAGCTCTTAACGGAGGTGGATATGGTGAAAGTTGAGGCCGAAGAATGGAAGAACATGAACCGCCTGGCCTCGAAAAAGGAAACTGCCCGAGGACAACTGGCTTCGACTGAGATCCAGCTCCGGGCTGCAAAAGAAAAGGCCTTGGTACAGGCCAAAAGGACCGAGGAGCTTCAGTCTCTACTCAGCTCGGCGATCTCCGGCCAAGAAAATATGGCCAAGGAACTTGAGGTGGCCAAGTCAGAGATTGCTGTGGTTAAGGCCGAGGTAGATGAGAGGGTGGCCCATCATAAGGCCGATGCCGAGGCGGCTCAGGATCAAGTGAGAAACTTAGTGGAGCATATAAAGTGGCAATCCCGAAGCGAGGCCCTCGAGGGAGCTCGAGCTCAGGGTTTTGACCTATTGGCCAAAATCGAGAATACCAAGGTATCCGAAGTCAAAGCCAGGAAGCTAGCTTATCCCGAGGAGGAGGATTCCGAGGGATCTGAAGATTCAGACGAGCCCGAAGATAGCGGAGGCCCTGAAGGTGATGACGCGGCCCCAAGCGAAGACTACGCCCTTTAGGATTTTTAGATGTCTTTGCTTTTTGTATTTTTGTTGAGGCTGTTTGGCCTTTGTACAAATTCTCATCGGGCTGTACGGCCCTTGTAAAAGAAATTTCTTATTTATGAATATAAGGCCTTTTCCCTTCAATAGCTTTCAAATTTTCTCTGCCTTGTTTATTTTTATTTGCAAAGATCTAAATGCCTTAGCATGTAATAGTTGGTTTTCATTTAGAGACTCGAAGAAACCTCGCCTTCAACTTTATTTTGTTTTAAGGCATTGTGGGGGTTCGGTGTGACCGAAAATTTTCTTTCCCCAAGCTATAGAGGGTAGCCTTTGGAACTGATTATGAAAAATTTTCATTTTGAAGGCCTTGTTTTTGTTACGGGTCTCGGACGTCTCCGAGCCGTGTTAATATAGATGTAGCCTTTTAGTTCGGGTGTCGCCCAGTGGGCTTGCTTTTTTGAGTTATCCGGGCTTGCCTAAGATAATAGTCCCCGAGTAGAAGCTACCATGGCCTTTAAAATTTGGGGGTTGCCTAATAGGTCTTATACCCCCGAGGTCTAATAGCTTGGACCATCCGAGTTTATTTTCGGACGGCAGTCCCCGAGAGAGAGAATAATTATTCAAACTTCGGTTAAGGCGGCCCTTGGGCTCGTTTCCCTTAGGGGAATGGAAACAGTGAATTCCTTAAGAAAAGTATAGGAAAATATTTTAAAGAAAAACAGGATGTTCCTAGGGAAGAGACTTCTCTTTATTCTTGTGCATAATAGTAATGTATGTGTACATGCTTTGTGTCATGGTTCGAGCAGTCTATGTGAGCATGGTTGAATCGACCGTTTGGCCCTTACATTGAATCATATCAATCAAGACCCTTCAATCCCGAAGTATTTTTCCATGCCAAAGTCGATATCGGAGGATAATGCCCCCTAGCGTTCGGGGTTGACCGAAGAGAGGCCTCGAACGTTGTTATGATCATCGTCACCAGTTTGTTCCGGGCCTTCAATTCTTAGTTAGCACGATTTACTTGTTGCCTCATTTAAACCTTGCCAGATAACCATTTGGGATAAAACAGGCTCAATAGAAAAAGAGTGCAACGCATGCTTTCAGACCTAAAATCTCATACCGTCCCTTGTTGGTTACCTGCAGGGGTTAGTTTAAGATTCAATTAAAAGGAAGAATGGAGCCATACCTTAGCAGTATTATCATTTTAAGTGAGTTATATTCCAGTTGTTCGGCAGTTGCTCGCCATTCATTGTTCCGAGCTTATAGGATCCTTTTCCGGTGATCTCGATAATTTGGTACGACCCTTCTGAGTTTGGCCCCAATTTTCCTTCGTTAGGGTTTCGGGTGCTTAGCGTAACCTTTCTTAGTACCAAGTCCCCGGTATTGAAGTGTCGAAGGTTGGCCATTCGATTATAATATCTTTCGATCCCCTGTTTTTGGGCTGCCAACTGGACAAGGGCGACTTCGCGCCTTTCATCTAATAGCTTCGGGTTCGTACTCATAGCTTTGTCGTTTGATTCCTTTGTTGCATATCGGAATCTGGTACTTGCTTCCCCGACCTCGACTGGTATCAAAGATTCGGCACTATAAACCAAAGAAAACAGGGTAGCCCCGGTACTGGACTCCGAGGTTGTACCGTATGCCCACAGGACTTCGGTTAATATTTCTTTCCATCTTCCTTTAGCGTCGGTTAACCTCTTTTTAAGGTTTTGGAGTATGGTTTTGTTAGTAGATTCAGTCTGTCAATTCCCACTAGGGTGATAGGATGTTGATAGAATTCTTTTAATCTTGTGGTCTTCAAGGAATTTGGTTACTTTGCTTCTGATGAATTATTTTCCATTATCGCATGTTCTCGGCCGGCATTACGAATCAACATATGATATGGTCCCAAATGAAATCGATGACCTCCTTCTCCCTGAATTTCTCATACGCCTGGGCTTCCACCCACTTAGAAATATAGACAGTCATAAACAATATAAATCGAGCCTTACCAGGTGCCCATGGAAGGGGGCCAACGATGTCCATTCCCCACTTCATGAACGGCCATAGTGAAAAAACTGAATGCAGCAGCTCCCTGGGTCGATGGATCATCGGAGCATGATTTTGGCATTCATCATATTTTCAAACGAACTCCTTTGCATCTTTTTCCATGTCGATCCAGTAATAACCAGTTCTGATTATTTTTCGAACCAGCGATTCGGCACCTGAATGATTTCCACAGGTACCTTCGTGGATTTCCCTCAAAACATACTCAGTATCACCCGGCCCTTGACATATTGCAAGTGGGCCATCAACTAGTCTTCTGAAAAAGGTTCCGTCTTCGGACAGGCTAAACTGGGCCACCTTTATACCTAGGGCCTTCGACTCTTTTGGATCCGAGGGCAGTTTATCGAATATGAGTTATTCCACATACTTATTCCTCCAGTCCCAAGTTAGGCTCGTCGAGTTGATCTCGACGTGGCCTTCTTCCACCACCGATCCCATAAGTTGTACGACTTCTCCCGAGTTGAACTCTTTGTCTTCGACTGATGACCCCAAGTTAGCGAGGGCATTGGCCTCGCTATTTTGATCCCGAGGTACGTGTTGTAGAGTCCATTCTTTGAACCTATGTAATGTCACATGTAATTTGTCCAAGTATCTTTGCATTCGTTCCTCTCTGACCTCGAATGTTCCATTGACTTGGTTTACCACAAGGAGGGAGTCGCACTTGGCTTCGATCATCTCTGCCCCCAAGCTTGGCTAGTTCTAGGCCTGCAATCATGGCCTCATATTCAGCATCGTGGTTAGTCAATTTCACAATCTTAATAGATTGTCTAATTATATTACATGTTGGTGGCTTTAGTACGATGCCAAATCTGGGCCCTTTTGTGTTTGAGGCGCCATCGTGAAGAGGGTTCAGATTCCCGAGAAAGTTCCTGAGTTAACCAATAACTCTCTTCCTCGGGTATCAGGGCCGATGTAAATTCGGCCAAAAGTATTCCAAAATTTGAGACTTAATGGCAGTCCGAGGTCGATACTCAATATCGTATCCACTTACTTCTGTGGCCCATTTGGCCAATCGTCCGGAGAGTTCGGGCTTATGCATAACGTTCCTCAATGGGTAAGTAGTTACGGCACATATGGGGGTGGCATTGGAACTACGGTTTTAGCTTCCTAGAGGCGCTTAGCAAAGCGAGCGCTAGTTTTTCCAGGTGAGGGTACCTAGTTTCGGCCTCACCTAAGGTCCTACTAACATAGTAAATTGGAAATTGATACCTTGTTCTTCCCGAACTAGGACTCCACTTACCGTTATATCTGAGCTGCCAAGTACAAGTATAATAGTTCGTCTGCCTTCGGTATGTGAAGCAGGAGTGGGGTCGATAAATACCTCTTGAGTTCCTCCAAAGCTTGCTGGCATTCCGGGGTCCACGAGGAGTTGTTCTTCTTCTTCAACAGTGCGAAGAATCGATGGCTCTTGTCGGACGACCTCGAAATAAATCGCCCCAGCGCAGCTATTCGCCTGGTTAACCTTTGCACTGCCTTTAAATTGTCTACGACTGTGATATCTTCGATAGCTTTGATTTTGTCAGGATTGGTTTTGATTCCCCGATTGGATACCATGAATCCTAGGAACTTACCCAACCCAACTCCAAATGCACATTTTTCTGGGTTCAACTTCATATTGTACTGCTTCACAATGAAGGTTTCCTGCAAATTTTTTAAATAGTCCTCTGCTCGCAGGGACTTAACTAATATGTCGTCAATGTAAACTTCCATTGATTTTCCTATTTGTTCCTCGAACATCTGATTTACTAGGCATTGGTAAGTGGCATCGGCATTTTTTTAATCCAAACGGCATTATGTTATAACAGTATGTGCCATATTTAGTGATGAAAGAAGTTTTTTCCTGATCACTTGGGTCCAGCCGTATCTGGTTGTACCCGGAATACGCATCGAGAAAAATTAGGATCTCATTGCTGGCCGTGGCATCGATCATACGGTCGATGTTAGGCAAAGGAAAAGAGTCTTTGGGGCATGCCTTCTTAAAATCTTTGTAGTCCACACATATTCTTCATTTATTCTCTTTTTAAGGACTACCCTTACGTTTGCTACCCAATCCGGGTATTTAACCTCCCGAATTGACCCTATTTTAAGAAGTTTAGATACCTCATCCTTGATGAAAGCATGCTTGATATCATACTGGGGTCTCCTCTTCTGTTTAACAGGGTGAAATTTCGGGTCCAGGCTTAGCTTGTGAGTGGTTATCTTCGGCGGGAATCCTGTCATATAGAGGTGGGACCAAGTGAAACAATCTTCGTTAGTTAAAAAAAATCGAATGAGTTTTTCCCTGAGCTCGAAGCTTAGCCCCGTGCCCAGGAATACCTTTCGATCGGGCAAGCTTTCTCGCAATATGACTTGTTCCAGTTCCTCGACCGTCGATTTAGTGGCGTTGGAATCATCGGGGGCTATAAAAGTTTCGGGAACCCCATAATCATCATCCCCGTCTTCCTCTTATTTTCTCGAATCTACCAAAGATGGTACCAATGATTGCTATTTGGCCCCCTTTTTTACCATCTGGTTTGGGCCTTTCAATGTCGGAACTGTAGATGCCAGTATTACCTCCTCGACCGCGAACATTTCCTTTGCAGCCAGCTGTTCTCCGTAGATTGTTCTGACCCCGTCAAGTGTTGGAAGATCATTCGCTGATTGACCCCGTCCCCTCCATTATTTTGAGTATTCTGTGCAGTCGACCAAGCTCCACCACGGATGCTATTCTCGGGATCAGTAGGTAAATTTGCATCGATAGCAACATGCGAATTAGCGTCAATTGGATATGCAATCGGAATTCCAGCAGGATCAGCAGGCGATATCTCGTTACCGGGTGCTATGTTGTTATTTTCACTTTAGTTAACGGACTCGTTGTCAACATGTAGAGGTGCTGATTGAGAGTTTGACATTTTTGTATTTTAGCCTGAAATCAAAAACACTTTAAAGAGAAAGTGTAAAATAGTGCGTGTTATGGAAATTTTTATCAAACAACCACTGTTATCCTTAGCCCCAAGGTGGGCGCCAAACTGTTTACCCTCAAAATCGGATAACAATTGAATTTATAGGCGGTTTTAAGGATACACGATCTAACTTGATACAAAAATGAGAAATCGGATTCAAATTGAAATATGTAAAAAAGTAAATGCATACCACGCAGGTTGAACAATCTTGACCTTGAAGGTTGGTCACCCTCGAGTCAAAGATGCTGCAATCGGTGCCGAAACAGAGAGATGAGATAATTATGACTAGAAATAATAGTTTATTGATTTGGGATGCCTGTTACAATGTGCTTTACAAATAATCAAACCCCTCCCCCTTATATAGTAGAGGAGTCCTACCTTAGGTACAATTCTGTATAAGGTAAAAACTCTCATGATTTGCTAACTAATCGAATTCATTGATACGTGCCGAGATTCCCGCCGTGATATCCGACCGATCATGGATATTTCGGCCTTCCGTTATTTTGATTTGATAATGTTTTCTCGAGCTAATTTGGAATCAGGGTCAGTTCCGGGGTTACGGACTCGATAATCTTGAAGACGCATGTTCCAACCTCGTGCTTAGGTTCGATGGAATCCAGGGTCGATCTTCAATCCATTATATTTCATCCTCGGTTCGTCATGCAATACGCAAGCTCAGTTTCTACCGTATACAAACACTATTCCTATATGCATAGTTTTGGATCTTATGGCTGAAGAGGAATAGAGCTCATTTTGAAGGACAAAGAGACCATATTTCTAGAATTAAGAACAAATGTTTGCAGAATCTTTCCTTATGGTGTAAGGATAGTCTTATTGGTAGCACAAATGAGTATATGGATTTCTTGGACATGCTAGGGAACAGACAGTAGATGTAATCTTTATGTTCTTTATGCTGTGATCTGCATTCCCTTTGTTATTGTACTACTTGTACCATCTTGGTACCTTCTATCAATAAAATATTTACCATTTACCAACAAAAAAAAAAAAAAAAAAAAAAAAAATCACGAAAAGTAGTGCTCAATAATTTGATCATTATATGTATAACTGTTAATGTTGCATATCTTTTACCTTGCGATCAAGTGTACATGGCTAAAGAAATTAGAACAGAGAAAATTGTGGCTTTGAAAACGACACGCATAGACAACGAAAGAGAACGGTGAGTTTATTTTAGTATGATTTGCATTTGGTGAATTCCTTCAAACTCTTGTCTCACTGATTATTCAATGTTGGTCTGCAATATTTCTTAGTGTTCTTATGCAATTTCCGATAACTGCTATGCGTGAAATTAAAATCAAAAAGAAGCTGCACCATGAAAATGTAATTCAGCTGAAAGAGAGTGCAACATCTCCGGGTAACACATAAATAAATAAATAATATACATGCTTTCATCTTGTGCTATTTTACTGTTTTCTAACTTCCCTTTGTTACGTGAACTTAAAAGCCACATAAAAGTTGTGTCCTTTTTTTCTTATGTGTTCTCTTTTTGTGGTTTTCTCCCCACTAATTAAAAAAATCATACAACAGTTTTTATCTGCTTGATCTTGATTGTTACTGATTAATGGTATCTTAAAATTCATTTAAAAAGAGGAAGCCCAGATTTAAGCTTTCAGTTTTTTCTTAATGGTTGTAAGGCTAGATAATTAAACAAGGAACTTTGACACTCTTTTTTTTGCTGCATTCAATATTTATATCCTTACTAGGAAAGAATTAGTGAAAACAATTAAACAATTTAAAATATTCTTGTAACTAAATCTGCTTTTTTCCTTTTGTTGTGCACAGTTGCATTTACCGTTTACTCTCAAAATTAGATAACAATTGAATTTATATGCGGTTTTAAGGAAACGTGATCTAGTTTGATACAAAAATGAGAAATCAAATTGAAAATAGAATTAACGATAAAAATAAATTCAAACTACACAAGCCGGATGGCGTTAGCCTTGTATGTTGACCGCCCTGGTCAAGAAATGTTACGATCGAGGTTGAGAATAGAATAACGAGACAATAATAACTAAAGAGATAGTCTATTGCTGTCTTTCGTGATGATATTCCCATTGTGCTTACAAGTAATTAGACCCCCCTTTATATAGTAGGGGAATCCCGCTTTAGGTACAACTCTATATAAGGTAAAAAATCTCATGATTTGCTAATTAAATGGCCCTGCTGATTTATGCCGAGATTCCCACCACGATGCTCGTCCCATTACGGATATTCCGGCTTTCCGTTGTTTAGGTTCAGCGATCTCCCCTCAAGCATGTCGGGGGTCAGGATCGGTTCGGAATCACGGGCTCGGTATTTTCGAGGACGGACATTTTGACCTCGTGTTCTGCTTCGATGAAATTCGGGCTCGATCTTCAACCCTTCGCGTTCCAAGCCCGATCTTTTGTGCAATAGTCGAGCCCGATTCCGACCTTATACAGATAGCCCCCTCGTTTTTCGGAGAGTAATGACGAGAAACGATATGAACCTCAGATTCTCACTACACGAGCTTCCGATTCTCATTCTGATAAGTGACGATAGACTCATGGCGTAAGTGATACGAATTTGATTCAGTGCCTGATGGCCAAAATCCGCAAGTCCAGCAAAAATTCGATTGGATCGATTAGCAAAATTTCAATGCTTTGTTGTTTTTCAGACATCTCCGAGCCGTGTTTATGTGGCCATAGCCTCTATAGTTCAGGTAATGCCAAATAGGCTTTGTGCCCTCGGGTTTCGTTCATCCGGAATGGCCTTAGCCTCTTTGCCAAATAAGCTCTGTGCCCTCGGGTTTTGTTAACCTGGAATGGCCTTAGCCTTTTAATTCGGGCGTTGCCAAATAAGCTTTGTGCCCTCGAGTTCAGTTAACTCGGAACGGCCTTAGCCTTTAAAGTTCGGGGGTTGCCTAATAGGTCTTATGTCCTCTCGAGTTCTGTTAACTCGAAACGGTCTTAGCCTTTTAATTTGTGCGTTTCCAAATAGGCTTTGTACCCTCGAGCACTGTTAACTCGGAACGGCCTTAGCCTTTAAAGTTCGGGGATTGCCTAATAGGTCTTATGTCCCCTCGAGTGTTGTTAACTCGAAACGACCTTAGCCTTTAAAGTTCTGGGGTTGCCTAATATGTATTATGTCCCCGAGACCTAAAAACTTGGATAGTCTGAGTTTGTTTTTCGGACGGTAGTCCCTGAGTGAGAGAGTGATTATTCGAACTCAGGTTAAGGTGGCTCTTGGGCTCGTTTTTCGGACGGCAGCCCCCGAGTAAGAGAGTGATTATTCGAACTCAGGTTAAGGTGGCCCTCGATCTCGTTTTCGGATGATAGTCCCCGAGTGAGAGAGTGATTATTCAAACTCAGGTTAAGGCGGCCCTCGGCTCGTTTCCTTTAGGGGGTCGGAAGCAGGGAATTCCTTGAGAAATGTAAAGGAGAAGCTTTAAAAGACAAGACGTTTGCAAAGAAGATATTTCACTTTATTTTGCCATGTATGTGTACAAGCGTTGTGTTAGAGTTCGATCAGTCTACATGAGCACGGTTCATTTGACCATTTGGACCTTTCATTGAATCCTATTGATCGAGACGCTTCAATCTCGAAGTCTCTTTCCATGCTAAAATCGATATCAGAGGGAAAGAAAGTAAGCTTCGCGCTTTTGTCGTGATCATCACCACCGGTTCGTTACCGGCTTCAATTCTAAGTTAGCACGATTTACTTGTTGCCTCGTTAAAAACCTTGCCGTAAAATCCATTTGGGACAAAATCGGTCCAAGGGAAAAAGAGTGCAACACGTGCTTTCAGACCCAACATCTCGTATCGTCCCTTGTTTGCTACCTGCAAGTGTTAGTTTAAAGTGTAAATAAAATAAAGAAAGGGGCCGTACCTTGGCAATAATATTGCTTCAAGTGAGTTATATTCTAGTTATTTGCCGTTCATCATCCCGAGCTTATAAGATCCCTCTCCGGTGATTTTGATGATATGGTCCATCCTAGTTAGGTCCTAGCTTTCCCTAGTTCGGATTTCGTGTGTTCGGTGTGACCTTTCTTAGTACCATGTCCCCGACATTGAAGTATCGAAGGTTGGTCCTTCTGTTTTAATACCTCTTGATTCGTTGCTTTTGGGCAGCCAACCGAACAAGGGCGGCTTCGCGCCTTTCATCTAACAGCTCCAACGTCGTATTCATGGCCTCGGTGCTTTTTAAGGCCCGATGAACCTATCGAAGCTGTTTTTGTTCATGAGTCCCCAGTTGTTCTAGCCTCGGTCATTCCTCCTTTCATTTCTTATGGAGTTCCGCCCGGCCATACTGCTTCTTCTATCTCCATTATATGGCTGATACCGATCCCTGTTTGGTCTTGGTTCGCGATCGATATCTCTTTTGGCTCTGTCGAGGGTCCTACTAGGATAGACAGACCCCGCAGGGGCCCCGAGCTGATCATCTTCGATTCTGATTTCGATTGATACCGATTATGTATGTCAGCCCATGTAACAGCCGGGTATTCTATTAAGTTTTGCTTTAGTTGTTGTGAAGCCACCGAGCTCCGAATATTAAGTCCCTGAGTGAAAGTTGAATAGCCCAATCATCAGCGACCGGCGGCAGATCCATCCGCTCCGTTTGAAATCGGGACACGAATTATCTAAGCATCTCGTTATCATTTTGTTTGACTTTGAAAAGGTCCGATTTTCTGGTCTCGACCTTGATGGCACCTGCGTGCGCCTTTACGAAAGAATCTGCAAGCATAGCAAATGAGTCAATAGAATTAGGGGGTTGTGATACCATATCATAGCTCCCTTTTTTTTTTGATTTATCATAGCTCCCTTTGACAGGGTCTCCCAAATTTTTTTCAACAGAACAAACTCGATCTCGTTGTCCTCCAAACCGTTCCGTTTGATAGCATATGTATACGAGGTTACATGTTCGTTTGGATCGGTCGTTCCGTTATACTTGGGTATTTCAGGCATACAGAATTTCTTGGGGATCAGCTTCGTAGCTGCGCTTGGCGGAAAAGGTTTTTGCACGAACTTCCTGGAATCCAGGCCCTCCAATACCGGAGGTGCTCCTGGAATTTGGTCTACCTTGGAATTATAGGCTTCCACCTTTTTGTCGTTGGCCTCGATCTTTTTCTCCTGTGATTCTAATCGTTTTGTCAGTCCTCGAGCATCTTTTTAATCTCGGGGTTAGTCCCCGATTCATGTTCATTCGACCTTTTTACGACCGATTCGTCCCTTCGGGCAATTTCCCGGGATGGGCCGGGCTCATCCCTGTTCGGTGCTCGGCTTTGATTTTGTAACTAAGCCATCGCCACCTGTTGAGCTTGCAACATTTCGAAGATCACTCATAGGCTGATCCCATCGTCTTCAACGTTTTGGGTGTTTCGAGTTGCCGATCCGACTCCTTTATGAATGCTATTTTCGGGGTTGGTAGGCAGGTTCGTATCAACAGCCACATGCGAATTAGCGTCAATCTGATCTGCGATCGAGATCTCGTTACCGAGCGCTACGTTGTTATTTTCACCTTGGAGACCAGATTCGAAGTCAACATGCAAAGGTGCCGATTCAAAGTTTGACATTTTTGTATTATATTCTAGCATCAAAGATACTTCAAAGAGCAAATGTGAAGCAGTGTGTGTTATGAAGATTTGTGTCAAATAACCACTATTATCCTTATTTACATTTTACAGGAACCCATAAAAAGAAGCTGCATATATATTAAACAGGAAATACGAGTAATGATCGTTTGTGACATTATAATAGAAAGAATAAGAGGCAAATACTTTTGCTGGCCAAATACAGATTCTTTAATATGCCTTTAGGTTCCTTGTGGAAACAAACTTTTAGGAACAAAACAAATATGCTATTAATATCCTGTCTTCGTAAAACTCAAAGGAGTAAATCTCCCACTCCTAATCAATTGTATTGAAAATTGAGTACTCAATATTATACTTTAAAATTTTAAATTGCCACAGAAAATTGGATATTTGACAGTACTTTAAAGTGTTTACTTGTCTTTGAAGGTACTATATAAAACTTCTCTTTATATTGTCTGTTGCTTGCTTCTATTTCTGGTATAATAAAAGCGACTACTTAGTTGGGCACTGTAAGCTGATACTAAAAAAGGAATGACGGGTCGCTTTGCTTTAAGATACACATTTTCTATATTTTATGGGTATTGCATCAATAATACCTCGTTATAATCGCTATTTATGATTGACTAGATAGCAGTAGCGTTATAGTTTCTTTTTAGGTCCTCTTTTGCAGATATTATACCATCTTACCATTTTGTTTGATGTATCGAAAAGCCTATTGGTTATGGTAGTCTAATTTCTTATCTATAGATGGAGCACTATTCCATTGGCATCAGAGCACTTGGGAAAAAAACAAGCAGGATACTTAATATGTTGGCATATGTATATGGAGAGAGCGCGTGCATTATGGGTGTTAAAAAAGATACATTTTTTCCATCAATATATGACGGCTAGGGTTCTTATGAGAAAATCTTCTCTGCATCTTAGAAAATATTAGGAGGTTGCGGACAAAAAGTATTCATCTACTTCGTGTGGATTTCCAACTATCTGAGACACAAGTCGTGCTTGTTATAAATTCGCTTCCACTTAAGAGACACCCGTAAGTCGCTTAAACTAGTGTTTTTTATATTAAATGTTACATGTTCAATTGACATGAACATCATTTCAACTTAAAGAATATACATTTCATAATCGTATACATTTTTAATAAGATAACATTGTACATACATGTTCAAGAAAGATGATACAATTTTACAATTGCAGGCCTTTGTGTATGTCATCCTGATGCAAAAGGCTTTAATTTGATGTACGCAGTGAATTCAAGAGGCCTCCCTTAATGGTGTGAACCTGAAGTTTGATAATTTCAGGCCACCATTCTACATGTATTCACAAAACCACATACTCCTAGCTGAACTTGACACTGCTTGTGTAATATCGTCAAAGGTATCACCTTGAATCCACAGGTGTGGGGAAGCAACATTGGTTTAGTTGCAACGTTTAGGCTTCCTGAAAAGGACTTGGATCTGTTCAGCACCATTTGGCTTCTTTTGTTGACAGTGCTCGACCTATTTTCTTTGGTTACTTGCTTAAGGCTCAAGAGAGAACTATTTGGTTTCTCTTTAGAATAAACTAGTTCAAAGTTATCTTGTGGTCGCTTATCCTCCAGAGCATTCAAGATTGGCCTCTCATCATGTTCCACTTCAGACATTTTCTTGGCCTCGTTAAGGAAGCCAATAGCGCGCCATGCATCTGCAACAAGCTGAAAAGTATTATTCGTGGGAGGCACTCCCATCTCTTCCATAATTTGGAGGAACTCTTCAGCTTTCCATGGTTGTTTTGCTTCTCCATAACCCCATATGAGGGTCTCAAAGGTTTTCAAGTTTGGGGAAACATCCATTTCGGACATCCTTTCAAATACCCTCAGAGCATACTCCATTTGTCCAGCGCTGCACCATCCACTGATAATTGTCGTGAACATTACAACATTTGGATGTACACCTGATGAAGCCATAACTTTCAAGAGCGCTTCAGCATTTTCAGGTTCTCCAGCACGCACATAGCCTTTAGCAAGAATGCTGAATGCGTGGCTATCAGGTTCTATACCGGCCTTAATCATGTCATCAAATATCTCTTGGCATTTATCCATAAGTCCAGCTGAACTCCACGCATTCATGATAGTACTAAATGTTATCACATCTGGTTTCACTCCAAACTCTTCCATCAATGTAAGTGTCTGCACATTTAGATCAATGAATAAGAAACACGTCATGTTCAGAATGACGTGGCACTCTTTCTTTCTCTCATTTTTTTCCAGAAGGCTTGAAGCTACAATAGAGTGAGTTTTACCCTTTTTTAATAGGCTTGGTATCAAGGGGTACTTGGTCTTTGCATGTGAAAACTGATACTAACACATGCAAAACTAAAATTACCAATAAGTACACGGAAAGGAATAATAAATAATGGTTGTTACATTCCTAAAATTGCACAATTTAATGTTCAGTAAATTGCTGATATAAAACCAATATGGGTTCATACCTCATCAACACCATTAGTATCAGTGACGTCGAGAAAGCCTTTGATAAGAGAGTTGAATATTACTAGATTAGGATGTACACCAAGATCCTTCATCCTGTAAACAAACCTTAATGCTTCTGTCATATTACCCTCTTTACAGTACCCATCCACGATAATACCACTTGTTCGATGATTTGGTGCCACTTTGTGATTTTGCATTTGAAAAATCATTGCTTCAGCTCTAGCAGTCTCCTTGTTCCGAGCATAAGCCGTTGCTATAGTATTGTAAGTAACAACATCAGGTTTTACACCAGCTGCAACCATTCTGTGAACCACATTCCAAGCTTCTGCAATTTTGTTCTTGTTACACCAAGCTCTAACCAGAATATTATATGTTCTGTCATTAGGTTTCACATTCTCTTCAAGAGACATAATTTCCAACAGTTTCAGAGATTCTTCAGGCTTACCAATGATTCCAAACCCTTTAATCAATGTATTATAAGTGCTGGTTGTGGCCTTACATCCTTTCTCCTTCATTTTCTGGAACACTTTCATTGCCTCCTTAACATTTCCGGATTCTGAAAAAGCATTTATCATGGCATTGAAGAATATGGAGTCGGGTTTTAGTCCATTTTGCTCCAATTTAGAGAGAAGCAACGGAATAGACTTGAAACGTTTCTGGAGAGTCAAGGCAGCCAAAACAGTTGTATATGTCACAAGAGTTGGCCTATGTCCTTCTTCAGTAAGACCCTTGAGAATTGAGTGGACCTCTTGTGGCTTTTTCCTCTCAATCAAAATATTCATCAGTTTTGTTCTTGAGCGAACAATGTGGCAACTCGTACTTCCCCAGCAGGCAGTGCAGCGGGATTGACGTGGAGAATTCGTCGTAGCTGAAACAATAGGAGCTTGGTTTTCATGTAGATGAGATTCCTGCAGAATATATAAATCATTGGTATCTTAACATAGAGCTTAAAACATATATATATATATATATATATATATATATAAAATATACACACAAGAAATAAACTGGACGTATAACCAAGATGTAATCAAAATCCATTCAGTTGTGTGCTCAATACCATGGTGGAAGATGCAAAAATCTTCGACTTGCTCGAACTTGTTCCGTTCTTCTTTTTCTCAAAAATGATAAACTTGGCTACCTCATTTCCAAATTCTCCCATATTTTTCTTATCCAATTCTTAATTTTACTGCTGCTATGAAGATAGCAATATAATTGCCTCTATTTATCTATCCCGCAGAAGTTTACCGCTGCCTCAAGGACAATTTTCCTGCAAAATGGAACTTATTAAGGGTGTGTTTGGTACGAAGAATATTTTCCTTTGTTTGGTTGGCTTAAATGTTTCGGAAACATATTCCTCCACCTATCAAAAGAAAGGAAAATATTTTCCAAAACACTTTTTCAACCTTCTCCACCCTATTCCCTATCCTCACGACCTCACCAACTTATACAGGAACATGAAGAAGGAAAATTCATAAAATTAGGGATGTTGGGGATGGGGGAGTATATTTTAGAGGAAATTTTCAAAACTCTTTTCGACAAGTAAAATGTTGAACAATTAAATACTGAAGTTTGAAAACCTAAATGGGGCCACAGCCCCAACCATCCCCTAGTCCATCTAGCTTTACCCTTGGCCATGCTGGTATTGTAAAAAAATTCATAAAAAGGTATCCAGTTGGGCCACAACATCTTTTCAGTATTCAAAAGCGAAACTTGGCTAAGTAAGGACAAAATCAAGTTTTAGATGCAGTTGTTAGGAAAAAAGAGCAGCTGCCTGCCCTGTATCATGTTTGCACCATTGTATGCAGTGGTTGTGCAAACTAAGGTCATAGTGATCCTCATTGACAAGATTTCAATAGAAAATTTATGCGCAATTTTACTTTTATCTACTACTCATGCTAGACACTGAAGTAATTAGTTAATCCCCTAACTGTAAGGAATTTGCACAGTTATCTTGAAAGCAATAGATATGCAGTTGCAAGATTCTAGCAGTGTATATTAGACTTAGCATAAAGTGCCAGACAGTGGGAGCCCAAGAAAAAACATTAACCTATTGATAAGAAGGGGTTCACAAGAGATGCTGAACTATAAATTCATGTCAACAGGTAGTGTCAATTATTTCATAGGAGTTGCCACAAAACTCAAAGATCAAATTAGAGACAAATAAATTAACATAAACTAGGCAAATTATAAAACAACCCAAGAACTTGAGAGTATGCTACGTACCACTCTACTGAAGTTTGCATAAACTCAAAAGAGAGAACAGGACAGATGATCCATGAATTTAGCAACAAACTGAGATTCCTTTTGCTCAAGAAATAAATTTCAAACGGTTGTAACTTCGAGTTCTGTGACTCACTTTATTATGCTACTGAGTTGAATTATAGTGCTTAAAAATCTTAAGTTTTCACCCATTCAAGTACGAGAGAATCCAACCACAAGAGGAGCCCAACTAAACAAGATCACAAAAGAGCAAACAATTACCATTATACAGATAAAAGCTAATCCAGTAGCAGAAAAAGCAGAAACTTCAGAGGGGTTAAGAGTGGAGGGGACTTACCTGTTTAGTGTGAGGAGAGAAGAGTTGCATGGTTGCAGAGTTAGAATCAGCATGTAAGACATGGGCATTTGTTGGTCCGATCTTATCCGCAAATTTTATCTGAAATCACAAAAGGAAGCTCCAGATTTCTTCTTCTATTGAATTTTGAATCAATAGCTAAATTTACGAAGTCTAATTTTTGTGGATTGGTATTTTGCCACGTCATTTTACTTTAGTTTCTTCCATTAACTCATTTTTTCTTTTCTATCGGGCATATCATACGCACATTTGTTCGGGAAAAGGCCCAAATTGGACCAACACACAAAATAAATCTATTTTATTACGTGGAGCATTAATGGTCATCCACGTTTTCAAAATTAGTGCATTCTTAGTCGAAGTCCAACAGAAAAGTTAAAAGTAAACGGGTCCAACCACTTGCACTTACACGACTCGTTTCTAAAACCAGAAGACACCTCAAATATGTGTATTTCTTCACCAAAATAACCTGATCAAGAAGAATCAATAAGAGATCATAGAATAGCAGAAACTATCAGGTAATTACGCTTCTTCTCCACACAATTCGACCCTTTAATCCTTCTCGGCGGCTCGTAGTGACGGTTCTTACTCCTTTTCAACCTCATCGTTTGTGTCACTCCTATCTCTCTTTGTTTTGTGTTTTGTTAGATTGAAAATTAAAATAAGCAGAATACATCGACCAGAGGTGAATCTAAATTTTTTGAAATATGAGTGTACCACTAATAAAAGTAGAAAATAAGTGCCGATTGATCTTTGATCCTTTGGTAAAGAAATCAACACTCAATCTAAGTATAATATTTTTAGCCTTTTCGGAGCATTGGGGCAGCAAATAATGTTAGATCAATTTTAAAAATTATGTATGTAAACTATTTAGCTTGACGAAATGATCATAGGCTCAATGCACCATCAATAATACATTAAATTCGCTCCTGACATCGACCACCCCGAATTCATTGCATTTCATTCCTTCTGACTTTTTTTTTGGTCCACAAAAGAGATACTTTGAATTAAGTAGTTAAAGAGATATAGGGAGCGAGGTGCTCAGTAGGCACCCTAGTTACAAAGTTTCTATTACATGACCTGTCTGCGACACCCATAACGGGTTCATTACAACTAAAAGTAGTGCCTAAATTACTTGGAGGATCTACTACCTGTGGTGGATTTACAAAGGGGGAGGTGAAACACAGGCGTTTACAAGTCTTTTGTAGACAGTTCCTTCGCAGTCAGCTTGGTAGATGTTGGCGACAAAAGATGGTGGGGCGTCAAAAAGATCCAAGACGCTGCCAGGTGGCTTGTGGGCTCCTTATTTTGCTAAGTTGTCTGCTACATAGTCTTGCTCCCTGTATAAGTGCTGGATGATTGGATCATCCAGTTGTTGGATCATTAACCTGCAATCATCAAGGAGATTAGTGTAGAATGGAGGATCTTGTTTAAAGATAGATAGTGCCTCTTTTGCATCCACTTTGCTGATGAGTGGCAGGAAGTCATATTGTTTTGGTAATCATAGACCCAACAGAAGGGCATGCATCTCGACTTCTATAGGAGAAGCTGCCAAAATATTTTGTGAGAAACCTAAGCTCCAATTTCCTAGGGAAGTGCGAAAAACTCCGCTGATACCCTGGTTGTTTGGTGTAAAGGAACCATCCAAATTTAACTTATAATGATCATTGGGTGGGGTGCCATTTAACATGCAGTGAAAATTTTTGAGGTGATCTAAGACAATTATTTGTAAAGAAATGGTATTCCGAGGCCTTTGATATTACAAGTGGGAGACTGACTGGAATGTTTTTGTTCTCAAAAACATATTGATTTCGTGTTAACCAAATTTGCCAGACGCAAAAAGAGAAAAAAGTGGGATATTTGTAGGGCACGTACCAAATGGTAGGTGTAGGAAATTGTATACCCATTGGAGTTGGTTGTGGTGATCTGACAAGAAATTGTAGATGATTCTTAAGATATTTAGGCGTGTCCAGAGTTGGCTGGCTTTTGGACATTAAAAAAAGATATGTTGTGAAGTTTCAGGTGCCATGTGGCAGATGGTGCAAATGATCGAGTTAATGATGGAGAGGCATGCTAAATAATTGTTCACTGGAAGGCGATCATAGCAGCATAGCCAAATAAAGTGTAATAGTTTTGTTGGTAGCCGGAGTTTCGATACCCATGTGAAAAGATGTGAGGGTGTAGGGGGGTTGAGAGATTCGTAGCTGGATTTAACCGAAAATTTGCCATCATTTGTAAGTGCCCAGATAATCTTGTCAAATCTTAGGGAGGTGTGGTGCAGGTATATGCTATGTATTTGTTGTAGGATATCATTTGGTAGTAGGAAGATATGGTGCTTAAATTCCATGAGGCATTGGTGATGTACTTTGCTATTGTGGAGAGCTCTTCATGGGGCATTAGGGGACCATGGATAAGGGAGCGGAGATTGGTGTTTTCCTTAATCGAGGGATCAAACCAAAAGTTAATTGGCCATTTGCTATTCTTCATTTATTGCCTTGTTGACAAGTTGTCCATCCTGTCAAAACATTTTTCAAAATAAAAGATCGTTGTGAATAACTGGAAGTTGAGCGATTATATTTTGACAAGAGAACTTGTGCCCAAAGTTGCGTTGGGTTATGAAAAAGGCACCATGCAAGGCTGGCTAGAAGAACTTGATTTTTGGTAGCTAGCCTTTGTATACCCAGACCCCCTTCCGATTTTGGACTAGTAACCTTGTTCCATTTGATAAGGTGCAATTTTCGCTTTTGAGCAGTGGTACCCCAAAGAAAATTGCGTTGGTAGCATTTTAGTGTGATAGAATATTTTTTTGGACGGAGATGTATTGCATGATGTGGTTAGGAAGAGTGTTAAGAGTGGATCATATAAGGGCTGCCCTTCCTACCATAGCAAGATGACTAGATTTTCACCATGCAAGTCGTGTCTTAAAAGTATCTAATAGAAATTGGAAATATGTCTTTGTAGGTCTACGAGTGAATATGGGGAATCCCAGGTAAATCCCAAAATGGTGCCCTTCAGCCATTTTGAAATTTTGCAAAGCAAATTGTTTATTAGGGGAGGCACAATTTTTGGAGAAGAATATTTTTGATTTAGCGAAGTTTATGGATTGTCCTGAGATAGTAGTAAAGTATTTTAAGGTATCTACTATAGTATGACAAGTCATAGTCGTTATTTTATATGTGAGTATTATGTCGTCGGCAAAGAAAAGATGGGAGATACGTGGCCCACAATTTGATAGTTGTGCAGGAGACCAAAGCTGGTAATCTACAGCCGTATTATACTACAAGAGAGCATTTCCATGAAGAGAATAAATAGGTATGGAGATAAAGGGTCGCCTTGACGTATTCCTCTAGTTGGATGGGAGAACTCCATAGGACTACCACTAATAAGGACGGAGATAGATAATATGGAGACACAAGACATGATGAGTTGGATAATTGGTCCCGAAAAATTTAATTGAGTAAGCGTTTGGCGTATGAAGGACCATTCTAGTCGATCAAATGCTTTCTCCAAGTCTAATTTCATAAGCATATGAAAACTTTACCTTTCATACGCTGAAATTTAGTCAGGATTTCTTGGACAATAATGGCATTATCTGACGCACGTTTATTTTGTTGAAAAGTTATTTGTGTATGGTTTATAATTTTTAAAGAATGGGCTTGAGACAATTGACAATAATTTTGGTAATTATTTTATAGATAGTATTACATAAACTAATAGGTCGATATTGGGTAATGGAGGCGGCATTCTTATTTTTTGAGATGAGGCAAATATATATGGTATTAATTTCGTGCAAAATTTTATGTTCCCTAAAGATTTGATGACAAAAAGATGTGACTAAATGTTTGATATCAGTCCAATATTTTTGATAAAAGTATGGGTGCAGTCCATATAGACTTGGAGCCTTTAAGGGCTGAAAAGAGTTGATTGCATCAATTATTTCATTGTCTTGTAATGGTAGTAGGAGTGTACTGTGACCTGCTTGCAAGAGTGAGTTGTGGGGGTATGGGAGATGGGAGTTGGTGGAGGAGGATGAGCTAGTAGTGAAGAGATTTTGGTAGTAATTCAGAATGTGAGATTGAACATATGATGGTTCACAAATCCAACTGCCTCCAATATCTTGAAGAGTTGTAATTTTATTTTTATGACGCCTTTGGAGAGTTTAGAGGTGAAAGAATTTTGTATTTGTGTCGCCTTGATTTAGCCAAGTAATCTTGGATTTGAGTTTCCAAAACTCTTCCGCCTCTTGTAAGAGGAAGTTGTATTCTCCTATTAAGTCTTTTCCTAGGTTTTATAAAAATATACTAGTTGGGTACTTGAGAGAGGATTGAAGACCCGCTAACCTGGCCAGTAGTATTTTTTTTGTTTTACAAATATTACCAAAATGAGTTTTATTCCAAGCTTGGACAGTAGTGGTGAAGTTTTTAATGGCAGGCAATAGGTGGTCGTATGTAGACCATATTGATTGGATTATTGATCTAAAATTAAGGTGTGAAGCCCACATTGTTTCAAAATGAAGGACTTTGTTGGATTGGCGCCTGCGGTAGTTTAGCTGGAGTAATAACGGGCAGTGGTCCGAGTGTGTACGAGGGAGGTGAGTAACTAGAGAATTTGGAAATAAGTTAAGCCATTCATAGTTGGCCATTAATCTATCTAGTCTCTCTACTATATGATTACCCAGACTATGATTGTTAATCCAAGTGTAACGACTACCTTTGAAACCTAAGTCTTCAAAGTGACAGTAATTAATACAGTCTAGGAAGTGCTGAGATCTATTTAAGTTATATCCCTTCCACCATATTTATCACCTGCTGAAAGAATCTCATTAAAGTCCCCACCTAGTATCCACGGACCCGAAAAAGGATCTTTTATACACTTAAGATTTTGCCATAAAATATTTCTATCTTGATAATGAGTGCTAGCATACACGATAGAAAATAACCATTTTGAGGATGGGGACTTACCTTGATCATGCAGTGGACTTCTTGCGAAGTATTGGCAAGAATGTCCACTATGAGTGCCTTACGATGCCATAAAAGGACAATACCTCCAGATTGGCCTTCTGCAGACACCTGAGCCATGTCGGGGAATTCAAAATCCTCCCTAAGAGCCTGGTGATCAGATAGGTGGGTTTCTAATAGAGCAACTAAGGATGGGCGATGATAGTCTATTAAAGACCTAAAGTTTCTGCGAAAATCGGGCGATTGGGCACCCCTACAGTTCCAAACAATGATGTTCATGTTCATATTGTTTGGTTTTGGCATGGTTTGTCCCTGTATGGTTATTGTGTGTTCATTGTTCCCCAATCCATGTACATGGAGTGAGGGAATCAGTACCACTGCGTATTTTCCCACTGCCCGATTTGTGGTGGGCCTTATTCGTAGGGAGCATGTGTGAAGGTTGGGAGGTCAGTTTAGATGAAACTTTTTTTGGTACTCCTTCTTTACCACAAAAACTTTGATTTTTGCTAACCATAGTGGTTATGGGCGTGTGTTTCTATAATGTTCTATTGCTGCCGCTACTTTCTACTGGAGGTTTTCGTTTGGTTCTTCTTGATTGGGAGGGGGTGGTGTGTTCGGTGGGGAGGGAGGCAGTGGGTCATGTGGGCCCCAAGGGTTAGGTTGGGCGTGGTTGGTTCAATGGTGGGAGTGTATATGGTTGTATCTAGGGTGTTTGGGGAAAGGGAGTTGGTGATGGGTAAAAGGGAAGGTGGAGAAGGTGAGGATATAAGTGTGTGGGATCCCAGTACGGGGCAGGGTTCGGCAGTGGTTGGTAATGTGCTAGGTGTAGGGCTTGCATCATAGACAAGTGGTACGGGCCATAAATGTCCGTCGCTAGACGGATCCCCTCGGTGACTATTTGTGCCAGTTCTATTGGGTTTGTGAGTAGTATCGTAGCCTCTTGGTCGTTCACTTCCATGGTGAATATGAGTGCTTAGTCTTGGAGGCCCACTTCCAACCATGAGGTTGGGTCAATCACTGCATGGTGTTTTTGGAAAGTGAAGATAAGAGTGTTGGGATTCATCACTGAGCGAGTGGACTAGAGATGATGGTAACAAGGAGGGTTTGTGGATGGACGAGGAGTGGGATATGGTCTTGGAGGGAAGAATGTGCGTGCTCGATGCATGGTTTATAGTAGTAGTAGTATCAGTGTTGGAATTTGGAGGGGTAGTGGATTGTGATGATTGTTGATTGGTATTTTGTAGAGCCCGTAGTAGTTAGGTGTGGCGGTGAGCAACGAGTTGGGCTTGAGTGTATTGTGATTTTGTGATATGGGTGGATGGATTAGTAGTGTAGTTTATTTATGGACCGGAGTTCCTAAGCTAGTGTGAGGAGTTTCATATAGTAGAGGTTTATCAGTGTGATGATTGCTCTTGGTTTTCTGAAAATAAGAGGAGATTTGGTTTTGGATAGTAGGGCTAGACGGTGCGCGTCGGTCTTCTGATGTGGAGGCATGTGGGGTAGGAGAGTGGTGAGTTACGGCGGGTAAATCTACGTGGTGAGCGTATTCTATGGTGAGGTGTCTTAGGGATTCAGGTGTTAGCAGTAAATCAAAGGTATTTTGGGCTAGTGGGACGGTGGACTGTAATGGAAGTGGTGAGTTGCCCATGGTTTGGGCCTCCGCAATAGTTTCATTGGGCGTTGGTGGTTCATCTAATTGAAGATTTGTAAATTTATTTGAATGGATAAGATTTTGTGGTCCCCATTGTTTAAAAGCTTTATCATCTTTATAGAAGGGATTACCTGCATTTCTTGAAGATTGTTTAATTAAGTTTTTAGGGTTAGGGGACGTACCTGCGCCTGGCGTGTGACCACATCTTTCACTGAAGTCGGCGGAATCCCTGTGTCAGAGAATGTTTGTTGATGAATGCGAGATTTTGTAGTGGATTTCCTCGGAAATTGCACCATCTTCCATTCTTGGGATGTATTTGTTTCCTGTGGTGTACTGATAGTGGCTTGGGGAGAAGTGGAGGTAATTTTCAAGGAGGTGGATGTTGGTGATGGATGGATCAAGGTGGAGCAGGTCTTTTACAAATGGCCTAATTTCCCACAAACTGTACAGAGGAGGTGGATTCCCTCATACAGTATAACCTGCTTGTGGGTGCCAACGAAAATGCGTGATTTCAGTTGTTTTTCCAAGGTCACCTCGACACAAATTCTTGCGTACCGGCCTCGTGTAGTTGCAGAGATACAAGTATCAATTTTCAATAGTTTACCTATTTTATTTCCCACTTTATGGAGAATATCTAGGTCATAAAATTCCACTGAGAGTTTAGGGAGTCTTACCCAGATGGCTGAGTATGTGATCTTTGCTATGGAGGCTAGAAATTTTGGTTCCCATTTTCTGACAGAGAGAAAATGGTTTACGATGAACCAATGCCCGTTGTGTCTAGCTCTCAACATGTTTTCTTTCTTCTGAAACTGTAGTAGGAAGAAATGTGAACCCAGATCAACTAGGGGTAATTCTTCGGTAGGCTTACATTGTGCATATATCTTTTGTCATAGTAGTTGGTGGCCCACTTTACGCCCAAAAACCTTCACTATGATTGAAAATTGCCATGGTGAATATAGTCTTGATTTATCTTCAACAGTTTTTGAAATAAACTTGTCTAGGTAAATGGTGGTACTGCTTTCATCAGTTAGATCAATGGCGTGCAGTTGAAGGTGATAATTATTGAGATTTGGAGATAATTGTGTATTAGTTATTAATTTATTCAAGGAGGGGGGTGGTCAGGGTTTGTGGCGTGTGAGGGTGAATTGATTTGCATCTTTACGTTATCTGGTGGTTCTAGGGTTGTGGAGTTGGTTACGTATGATTGTGTTTCCATGATTAGTCTAAGAGTGTAGGGTTGGAGTGCTATGCCGGTGCGGCAGAAGTGAGAGAATTTGAGGGCATTTTGAGAGTTTTCATGTTGCTATTAGTGCAATGAAAAATTCTTTTCCTTTTGACATTTAAACGAAGAGTATTACGTATTAAAAAATTGAAGTGAACGCAAATTGTGTCAATTAGACACGCACTACTAACAAAGTACATTGTATGTTACTTTGGAGCGTATGAGAATCTTCAACTGTTTTTTGGTCCAAATAAATATAGCCTCTAAAGTTGGCACTAATTTTTATTTGGACACTCTAGGATTCCCTTCTACCTACTAGACCCTTCAATACCCACCAAAATATGTATGTTAAACTCTTGAATCATAAGCTCTCATCAAATGGAGTGCGTGATAATTAAGCGACCTGACATGGAAGGGAGAACCAACCAATGAGTGATATATGTAAAATAAAAAAAATATTAAGGCTTTTAAGACAAAAAAGAATTACTTATTTTCTAGTAATCCCTTCCACCTCACATCGATAGTCTTCTGGCTCAAAAATTTATAATTACATTATGTATCTTAGATCATCTCTGTCAGTTTAGTATTCTTTTGGAAAGATTGAACAAAAAATAATCTTTAACAATCATTAATGAAGAGGTACCCAGAAATAATTCATAAATATTATTTGCTCTCCTATTTGACTGGATACAAAGTTTAAGAAAAAAGAAAATATTTTTGAATTTGTGGTGTAAAATAAGGCACATATATTTTATATGTCTATAAATCACTGCATAAAGGTAAACTGTTTCGCAATATAGAAAGAGTCATTCTTTTAGGCACAGACTAAAAAGAAAATAAGTTTACATAGATTGAAATGGAGGGAGTATCTAAAATCAAGGAACAAGAATTTTTATCAATGGAAAACTACGTAGATAAGTATAAAGACACTATAAAAAATAATCTAGGATGTTGCTTCCTTCGCTACATTATTTTTCGGCGTGTACCCCTTTTTCGATGATGTGTCACGACCCAAAATTCACTAATGATCGTGATGGCACCTAACACGCCGACTAGGCAAACCAATAATCCCAGATCACTAAATAAAACCAATAGGATCGATATAACACATCTAAACTGAATGCAACAATATCATAGATAAGGCTAAGTCTGATAACCAAGTACGAAAAACCAACATTCCCGAATCTGTGTCACTAAGCGCATAAGCTTCTAAGAATAGCAAAATGCAAGATCTGAAACAAGTAGAGTACTGTCTGAATAATAATAACAGTAATAGTTGCGAAAAAGTGACTTCAAGGGCCTGTGGTCGAACAAGCATCACTACCTTGAGTCTCCGAGGTCAATAGCTAAGCACCTTATTGTGCTCCACTAGTTCCAATGCCTGAATCTACACAGGAATGCACAGAAGTATAATATAAGTATAACCCGATCCAATGTATTCGGTATGTACTAGTCTAACTTTGAAGAAGTAGCGACGAGGCCCTAACTAATAGGATACTTACATAATCTGATAATCAACAGGTATAAATAAGGAGAAGAAACAGTTCCGAAGTAATGAATGTCAATAATATGACTCACAGTCAATAAGATAACAAGCATGATTCACAAATATAATACTCAAAAGTTAAATCCTTTCACTGAGTCCACATAAGATAATGGTATTCACGAAATAACTGTAAATGAATGCTCCTACATGAATACATGATGTACAATCCAGACACACACTTAGCACACACCGCGTGCCTGGTACAAGTTCCCTTCACAATCACACATACTCATCACTATACGAGTGTTTGGCATAAATTCCCCTCAATAAGTATAAATTCATGTGCCTGACACTCATATAGCCAAAGGTAACATGGGTGATCACCTGACTCAAGAGAGATTGATCTATATCAAAGTTTAGGTATAATAAAGGTTTAACAATTAGTATCCTCAATCCGCTCATATATCTCAATGTGCCAAAATATCTCACATTACCATAACTATATCAATTCGCACGGAAAAGTACCATCCTGACCTAACTTAGCTCATATAGTATATGTATGGTGCACAAAGCCATAGAAATAAATACGCGAATTTATGTTCATGACAATGAATTATGACTATGGCTGAAGCACACAACTCAATATATCAAGAATGCATCATCACGTCCAATTAAGAAACCACAAGCCTGTATATAATCTCTAACATAATTATAAAGCCTACGTAGTAACACAATCAAGTAAATTATATGTCATGAAGGGTATATAATCAAATAAGGCATAAAGAATCCTAAAGCTACCCTAAATATGATATAATCCATGGTCTATTATATACGCGCGCCACCTCGTATATACACCATTCTCATTTAATGACACGATCGGTTATTTTGAGCTTTAGCATTTCCTTCGGCGGTTTGAAACCTTGATAGCTTCATATGGTACATTATGACTCTCGTGTATGGTTGTTTTTGATTTTTGAGAAGTTCATAGTTGATTTGGGGGAGTAATTCTCAATTTGGAAGCTTTTAAGTTAGAAGAGTTAAACAAGGTTTGAATTTTGTGTACACGACCTCGAAATCAGAATTTGATGTTTTCAATAGGTTGGCATGGTAATTTTGGACTTGGGCAGTATATTCGGATTTGGATTTGGAGGTTTCTAGTATGTTTTGCTCTATTTGCCGAAAGTTGGCAATTTAAAAGTTTGAAAAATTCACAAGTTTGATTGGGAGATGGTTTTGATGATACCGAATTCGGATTATTGTTCCATAACTTGGAATAGGTTCATTTTGTCAATTAGAAATTGTGTGCAAATTTGGTTTGAATCGGATTGGTTAAGCTTTAATCGGGCACTTAGTTGCAAGTTGAAAGTTCTTGAAATTAAGAGAACGGCTTTGATCTTCGATTATTTATTGTGATGTTATTTGTGGCATTTTGAGCCCTTCTGTAAGCTTGAATAATGTATTTGGACTTATAGGTATAATAGGATGAGGTCCCACGGGACTCGGGTGAGTTTTGGGGTGGATCCAGACCACGTTAGATTATGTTTGCATTACTGATTTCTGGTGCTTTTCTGATGAGATTCACGATCGCGTAGGTGTTTTTGTTTGCTGCTGATTTTTGCATCAGGTTTGCATTGTAGGGCACGCGTTTGTGTATTGTTGTGGGCGATGTTCATCTCTTTCATGGATTTGGCTCCGCGCTCGCGAAGTGTTGGGGTCAGCGGTCAGCAAAGGTTCACGTTCGCTTCTCGTCTTTCGTGTTTGCGTAGTTGGGGAGGCCAGTTGGCCTTCGTGTTCACGTGGTGTTATCCACGTTCACATAGAGAGGAGTCAAGGGAAGTGAGGATTTACGAATTGTGATCGCGATTGTGGTGCCGTGATCGCTATGAGTACTGTTGGGCAAAGTATATAAGTTTTTGTTTCAAGATTTTACCCACTATTTCATATTTTGAGCCCTAGATTTATTGAAGTGGATATTTTCAAGAGCAATATCACTACTACGTTGGAGGTAAGTGATTTTCACTTGGATTTGATTAATTCTATATTGATTACCCATGAATTTCTACACCAAAAACTTGGAATTTTGAAAGAAAATTTTGAGGTTTTTATCTACACTTAAAGAGATTATATTTTGGAGATTTAAGTACTGATTTAGAATTGATTTCGAAAATTAATTATATATTTGAACTCGACAGGTTATGGGTCATCGAATTTTGGTATTGATTTCGGACTTTTGGCACATCGGCCCTGGTTGACTTTTGGGAATTTCTTCAGAGAATGAAGCTTTATGGATTAATCGCTTCCCATGGCATGGTTGACTTTTTTGGATGATGTTTTGATTGGATTTGCACGATTGGAGGGTTAGAGCGAGATTTTGACGTGATTAGAGATTAAAGACTAGCCCAGTTAAGATAACTATCTTGCCTAGGCTTGGATTGAGGGTATTTCCACGTTGATCATGATATTTGTATATGTTGGGGGAGAAGTATATGCGAAGCGATTAGTGTATATGCGTGCACTGTTGTTATTCATGATTGGGATAGATCTTAGGCTATTATATGCCTTCTTTTGCTATCATGCTTCTTTGATGTCGTTTTTCTCCACTTGTATGACTATGTGAGCTATTATTCATTATGGAAATCATGTCTATGCTATTTGCTTATCTATTGAGACATGAAAGGCCCATTTTTGCCATGTTGAGTTATTTTCTTTAACTGTATTTATATCTTTCAGTGATAATATTATATCCACGTGTTATAAGTCTGTATTTGTGCACTTTTTATCGGTTATCTCACATGTGTTGGTATCCTTGTGTGTGACACGGGTTTGACATGAGTTGTGGCACGTGGGTATATTTCCTGCGTTATATTGATTGTGATTTTGTGAGATGTTGGCATATGGAGATTTGAGCATATTGATCTCTGATCTTGGGGCATAGAGCTGTGTCGTTATTGATAGCGAGGTGACGCATGCGCCAGGCCCATATTAGGCAGAGTGGTATTGATAGAGAAGTGATGCGTGCGCTAGGTCCCATATTGGGCTTGTCACATACCGACCTTGGGGAGCGCAACTGGCGCTCAACCGAGATACCCCGGTCGAGCAAGCCTACTCGACGCCTTCTACCCAACCTTACCCATGAACACTGTTAGGATCAATAACAAGAGATATACGTGATAAGAGTAAAGTGTTCAACATATATTTCTCATTACTCAAAGGACATTCATTTACATTTTCCAAAATATCAAAAGTTCATAATTACGAGGAAAAATATGTTTGCCTAATTACCAACACTTCTAGTTCATTACCCAATATCGAACACCACCCACAACATGTCTACGGAGCCTCTACGTACAACAAAAGAGTAGTATGGAAGTGCCGGCGACAAGGCCCCGACTATACCTCAAAACACAAAGTACAACGTCAAGTGACATAAGGCCCGGAATAGAGTAGGGTTGACCAAAACCTATTGAATAGAGACTAATTGCTAATGAGGATCCAAGCTGCCCGCTGGCGAACCATCTGCATCCATTGAAGATGCAGCGCCCCCGATAAAAGGGATGTTAGTATATGTGGAATTGTACTAGTATGTAAAACTAAATGTCCTATTTTTCAAAATAGAATGCCAATATAAGAAGGGGAAAACCATGGAAGTAGCAAGCAATAATCAATGATATCCAAATGCCAAGTTAAAACATAACAATTTTCAGAATACGGATATAATAAATATTTTTGGTTGGAGATCATTAGCAACGATATACCATCGTGTTTTTAGCACGGAGTCCAATCACGCGCGATTGGCTAGGCCACCTCTCCATGAACAATGTGTGTTGACAGGTGATACGAAAAAGAAAGGTATTACCAAGAGTAGGAATCACCATGCGCGCGACATGGCGTCCGATCACCACCCGACCGACTGGGTCGTCTTCGCACATATGTCGTGTGAGTTGACATCAAATCTAGAGCTATGAACAATCTCATCCCAATCAAGGGGAATATTCTCAATACATCAATCTCATCCCAAATAAGGAGAATAATCACAATCCACTCCTACACCGGGACGTGTTGTTTCTGGTGTGGGTCGTTACAACCCACCCTTACTTGGTTCGTTAATGGTACTCCCAAAAACATTTTCATTTGCACACAAAGGAAACAGAAATGCAAATAAATTCACCTCATAACCTTTCATACCATATATAGCTTCATTAGTACTTTCAACCATTCACAGCATCATTATTTCGTTGGCTCTCTTGGCCCTATATATGATTCTTCATTCATGGCACATTGGCCATATTTCATATTCCACACTTTTATTTCTTTACTTTGAAGGATAATCATCATAAAGATCAACATATAGAATATTCCGGAAATCACAACTTTAGGTTCATTAGTAAAAAGGCTTTAAACACAATAGATTTCTTTCCAAAGAATGGAGCAAAATGACTAGCAATTGAAGCACGAGTTAAAATCATAAACGAGTGATACACCACTTATTCTTGAAATACTTTTTTTCCAAAAGGGAAATACACAATTTTAACTCATGAGTATGTAAGAACTCAAATCACATTGAAAATATCTATAAAGGAGAGCATGGTGATTTACGATTGAAACACGAATTCAAATCAAATGCACTAGTTACAACAACCATGGCCACATTTTATATCTCGCTCTCACTTCTTTCACTTCCTAACTTTGTCATAGTTTATCAATAATAAAGGCATTTGGAAATAGGGATTTGATAGGTATATGAGCTATATGAGTCTTAAGCATGTTGGGTTTTCTTTCCAAGTTAAGTATAATAGACTTTCATTTGAAACACTAATTGGAGTCATAATATTTCAATACATAAACCATACTTGAACACATTCTCGAAGAGGTCATAATAGGATAGGAACAATTGGAACCCATTTTGAGTGTATGCATCTGTCAACACTACACTTGGAATAATCGAATTTATTAGGAACAACTCGGAACATGGGAATTAGGAACCTGGACCAACCATACTTGAAACTTATGGGAACATTATGGAATTCGATTCTAAGAGAGGAGTTTAACCAATATACCTTTCTTGAGCTTTCCTTAGAGTACTATAACATCCCAACACTTCTAGCAATATCAATCTATAGGAAGATAGCAAAAAATCGGATAATAATTAGAAGGATTCTCATGATATAACTCTCTCAGGAATTTTGTCACACACCTATTATGCAAAATCGACTACGAAGTTCTACAATGGTAATCCCTTCCTCCCTCAACCAATTTCAACAACAAACTACCCAAAATAGTTCAACAATCCCACATACTACCACCTAATGTCACATGCATGGCCTATCTCCAACTCCAAAACCTTGTTAAACCCATAACAATTGCATGAAGGTTTCAGGGCAAGGTCTTACCTAGGTAGATGATGGTCTAGTGAATGATTTCCTTGAATCATCAAGATTGGGGCATGGATTGATGATCAATGCACTCGGGGCTCCTTCCTCTCTCTCTAAAGCACTCCTCTCTTTCTCTAAAATATGTGTTTAACCCAGCCTAAATAACCCAAAAGTCGTTTTAAAAGAAATGGGGTCGGGTTATAAAAATATAAAATGGACCCTCCAAACTTAAGTATACGATCGCAGAGTGGACCGCAGAACAGATATGCGGCTCGTAAAATCAACCGCAAAAATAATCCAAAAAATTGCGCTGGCCTGGACAAGTCTGCGGCCATGTCTGCGGTCCATAGACCAGTTATGCGATTGCTAAATGGACCGCAGAATCACCCAACAAAATTCTTCATGCTAACTCTATGATGGAAGTGCAGACCGCGAAATAGAAATGCGATAGCATACTGGACCGCATGATGATCTTCAAATATCCAACTATTTTTCTGCTCAAATCTACGATGGGTGTGTGGCTCGCATAATGGATATGCGGTCGGGAATCTGACCACATAATTGCCTCCTTCAGCAAAAATTTCCACCAACTCCTCAATGCATTCTTCAACCCGAAGATTATCTACTACCTCCGAATACTTTAGCCTACCTCGGCACCACAAAACCTTAAATTACTTGCCAGAAATTAATGGGGCCTTACAGGGCTGAGCGACCCACCCCTCCAGAGTCAGGTGATAACCCGTGTTACTTTGGGCCCTGTGAGTGCAAGGACACAATATGTGCTTAGTGAGGTCCTTAAATGCCAGGCACCTGTATATTGCTGAGTATGTGTGTATGATGATCCATGGGCATTTTGCCATACACCGTGAGAGTGTTGAGAGTGCGATTGAGGGTACTTTTGCCAGGCACTATGAATGTGCTGATATTGTGTTTACTTGATGATTTAACAGTGATATGATTGATATGGCATGTATATTTGACATATAGGTACAGAGTTGGATTTTCTTCTTTTTGGTATTTGATGTCTCTATTTGATGTTTAGAGGTTGAAATCATAATTTACCTAGTTAAATCTCTATCTAAGTCATTTCTGTGGAAAACGTTGACCTTGACTGAAATTCCTGAAAAGCATGCTTGTTGCTCTTCTTATTGCATTAGAGTTGAACCTGCTATTATTTGAGCTGCTTTTCCCCTATATGCTATTCTTCTACTGTTATTGTTGTTGGTGGCTATGGGAAGTAAGAATTGGACTCTGCTAAGCTCGTCACTACTTTCAGTCCGATGTTAGGCCTGCTACTTATTGAGTATATGGGGTCAGTTGTATTCATATTACACTCTGCACTTCATGTGCAAATTCAGGTACTGCTAATCGTGGTAGTTTCTCGTGAGCCGGATCTGGACTAGTTGGATATTTCGAGGTAGCACTGTTGTTCCGTTCACATGCCTTGAAGTCCCTTTATCTACTTCATGATATCACTATTAGTCTTTCGGGCAGTATTGTATTTTACGTAGACCTTGTATTTACTCATTCTATAGAGCTCATGTACTCAGTGACACTAGATTTTGGGGTGGTTTTCACTTGTACCGTTATTTTGACTTTATCTATTTATACTATTATGCTACTTGAGACCATTTCTTATCATTATTGAAGTGTATTTTCATATATGTGTTTTTGGCTTTCCTAGCAAATGATGTTAATGCGCCATCACGACAACGGTGGAATTTTGGGTCGTGACAAGTTGGTATTAAAGCAGTAGGTTCATGTAGGTCTCACGAGTCATGAGCAGGCCTAGTTGTGTCTTGTGATCGATACAGAGACGTCTATTCTTATCTTCGAGAGTCTATAGGGCTTTAGGAACTTTCCCTTTCTTGATTCTTTATCATGCGACTTATCTTGATTTGAAGCCTATATCTTCAGTTCTTTCCTACTTATTTGTACCCGATTTAGAGTACTCAGTATAAGTTGGGCACTAGAGAGCTTTGATGATGATACATATATGGTGCGTGATGTTTTTCCTCTGTGTATGAGATCAGACTACTACTGTCGCTTATGGAAGGGTTGTCGTCTATTGCAGTCCTAGTGTTGGTATTGCCCATGGGTTCGTGGCCTTATATAGTTTATTGTGATGATCCACGCGTTGGTCATGACATGGTGTGTGTTTAAGGCAGTAGCAGCCCCATGAGAAGGAATATATGGTTACGATTAGGAGTATAACATTTATTCCATTGGAGGCGAGGCATTTGGGCTATGGATGTTCAAGCTATGGTTGATAAATTTGTGAGATTGGGTATTTCTGAGTTTAGTGGAGCTCTTGCTTGTGTTGCTGTGCAGTCATCCTTGTTTGATCACATTTTGGATCGCCAGTATGATGGTTTCCATTTGCTTGTCCTTAGGGACATAGTGTTGTGAGGTAGTTCTAAGGAGGTTGTCCTTAGTGTGTATGGTGTGTTGTGACTTCAGGGACGGAATTGCATTTCCAGTGTTGATAGTTCAAGGGAGGTAACCCTTGAGGAGGCTCGTAGATGTGGTATTCTATTTGTCCAAGAGATACAAAAGATGTACAGGTTTTCGAGGCAATATTATTAGGGCGGAGAATGAGGAAGGACATCATTGGGCATGTCTCACGATATTTGATATTTAGCAGGTCGGTAATAAGCATCCGAGATCGAGTGGTTACTTTAGAAGATAGTTATACCGCTGTGGAAGCGAGAGCCTATTATTATGGGTTTTGTGATAGGGTTGCTATGGATTTCGAGGATGTTGATGCTATTTGGGTCATTATGGACCATCACATGCATTTCATATTGGTGGTGATTTTTTTCATATTTTGAGAGTTCGAATTTGACGAGAAGGGTCTGCTTGAGCTACTAAGGCATTGTGAATGCATTATTATCATCTTGGTGTGCATACCGTCTTGAGTTAGGATGTGTTGAAGGGTGTTCTAGTTGTTCATTGGTGGAGCAAAATAGATTTTTGGCAGCTTGTGGATGAGTGTGGACTCAGGAGGAGTCACTGATTACATAGCATTGTATCATGGAAGGTCATAGAAAGATGTTGATATGAGGTCATACAAGTGGTCTATCGCCTGTGAGAACATTGGGGATTACTTGATTTCTTATGAGGTTTCTATGAAGAGTTTTACCTTCTACCGGTGGGATGCACGTGCTACGACGTGGGTTCGGATCGCTTGAAGAAGATGGCACGACTATCACAAGGTTGAGAGTGTATTCGGGCTGATAATCTAAGATGCATTATGGTTCGTGCATCATGAGTTTATGAGAAATTTAACTGAGTAACAGTGTGGTAAAATGTCAGTTAAAGCATAGAAGTCATCATGGGTTCTTACGTAAAGTGATTGTCGCTTAGAGCCAAGTGGGGGAGTCTACCATCGGCAATTGGATTGCCTATTCATATGTTTTTATGAATTTAGTACAAAGGGATGTTTGTGGGTTAGATATATTTCAGGAGAATGACTTCGAGGATGATTCAAGCATGGAATTTGCCGATGCATGTTGTATTTCACCTTTGTGATATATGGAAGTTGTGGGAGGACTCTTGTTTAATTTTCTTCTATGGAGGTAGTGTGCAAGGGAATGATTCGAGCAATTGTTTTCTTTTTGGAGTATTCATGTGCTAATAGAGCATTAATCATTTGGCATGATTGACTCAATATATATGGGATTAGGACTTAGTGGGTGATTCTTGAGAAGGTTCTGATGGATTCAAAATTCAAAAGTTTCGAGATTTGTGTTGATCTGCAAGGTAGTGTTTGAGGGGAAGGAACAACTTTAGATCATAGAGGGCTTCTTCAAAATATATACTTTGGTTGGAGGTACTACTGGATTTATAAGAGGGAATAAGTGCCCCACGAGTCTTAGGACAACAAGATTTCATTTTGGGATCACTTGGGATGAGTTTTGGTTGAGTTCCATAGTATACTGGGTAAGAGTACTATTTATGTGAAGGTGGATAATGAGTAATCCAAAGGAGTTGGGTCTGTTTAGCAGTGGCTTGTGTCAGCATGCTAATAGAGATGATGAATTCCTTTTGTATTACAGGGCTTTACAGGTGTTTTTGTGGTAATACTGCTGGGTTTGGTAGTTTGTGCGATTTGGGTGATTTAGAGGGATGCAGTTCGGCTAGCTTGGTTATGTGCATATGGAGTCCAAAGAGTTTGCGATGATTGTGACCACATCTTGCAGATGGTGTCTTTTACATATTTTGTTGTGTATTGTGATTTTCTATTGAATTAAGGTCAGTAGAAGGTTTTTGGTTGATGGAGTGTTATCCTATTCGTGACTCAGGGTTGATAATGGAATTCTCGTATTTTCGCATATTAGCATGATAGATGCGGTGAGCTGTATGAAATTGGGACTACATGAAAAAGGTTGTGATTTAGTTTCAAAAGGAATGTCAAGATTTCTAGAAAGCTTAAGAAATATCAGATGTTTAAGAGAATGCTAGCACTAACTTTGTATCGCCTGAGAAGGGTGTGTTTTGTGGAAGATGCATTATGTATTACTTGCGGATGCTTGACTAGTGCTACATAAATCACATGTTTGATGGCCATTAGTATTCAAGTTTTGCTACATGGTGTGAAAGGATTATGGGAGTATCTCCCATAAGGTGATTGTGTATTTGTGATGCGTCAGTCATTTAAGTGAGAGGGTTAGAGATCAGGTGTGGAGATTTTGGTGCTCTCTCAGTGTGGAGATTTTATTTTTGAGAGAGGGACTATCCCTCTTATTGTGGACTGTGGTAGTGTGTTCAGGATTTGATAGTTGATTATATGTGTCATGGATAGGGTCACTGTGGGCTTTTGGAAGGCTATTGACCTATTTAGGAATGACCGGAATATGTTTGGAGACCTATTGGTTGGCCTAATGAGGATGTGAACTCTACGATGGATTAGATTCTCCTGTTCAGCGCGACCTTTTCTACGAGTGTGTCATTAGGAGGAATGAATGTTATTCATGCCTTGATCTGTTTCATATGTTACTTTCTTATGATATAACGGTGTGAGACTACTGGATTATTCACACGCATGTTGTGGTTCTGTTTAGGATTTGTGGCGATATTAGAGATATGGCTCTTGGGATGTTGATTTGTTTATTGTGCCTTAGTCATACTTGGCCTTTTCCATAGCGCATTATGCTATCTGTCTCCCTATGGTTATGTTTATACACTTTATGTGGTCGTTGTTGATTCACATGTGTTCGGTAAATATGAGCAGTACGACTCGATGGGTATTCCCATGTGGATTGAGATGTGTGGATCGGGTTGTACACTACAACGGGGTTATGTCGTGTATGATTCCTTGTGCTCGTTTTGTGTGTTTTGTTTCTCCCTTGTTGGATGGATTCATAGAATTATGCTCTTATTATTGTATCTATTGAAATTGTTAGATATTTATCTTTTGGTTCTATTTCCATTATTGATCATATTCAAGAGGTTTCTTGTTGGAGCACGAATCACGTCGTATGAGATTCTTGATGGTATTTGATATAGCCTATGGGTCGAGCATCTTGTACTGGGTGACACAAGGTTATTGGACCTGGAAATCTGTGCTACCGAATTTGTATAATGTATGTTTGGAAGAAGAATGTTACTAATCGGCTTAGAATTTGGTAATGGTTCTTGTCGATTGAGAGAACTCATGACTTAGTGATTTGCCGGGTGGTTATGAGTTTCTTCATGTTTCTTTAACCATTTGTAGTATTGCGAGAATTGGAACAAGGTTTATGTGTTATGAGGTATTTACCGGTACCAGATTTGGTAATAAGCAGCTATTGCAGCCGGAAGATATTGCTATAGGCATATGAGCAATGGAGTACATTGTGCGGTTGCATCTTGGGAGTATGATTATGGTTTGATACATCTTTTTGGGATTGTCACATTGTATATATATAAGAATTTGATCTTAATGGAGTTCCAAAAGCTAAAATTTAGTTCTAGGGATTGTAAGCTAAGGTTGAAGAAAGAATTTTCAGCCAGGATTGTGATCATAGGGATCGAGCGAGATGAATGATGAGTCCTAAAGTGATTTTGGCAACTTGGGATTGACTTTTGGCACGTTCGAGGATGAATTTATGTTTAGGTAGGGAAAAATGTAATGCCCCAACATGTTGTTTTGAGCTTTAGAATTTTGTTCTGCAGTTTGAGACCTTGAGTAGCTTCATGTGGTGCGTTATGACTCGTGTGTATAGTTGGTTTTAATTTTTGAGAGGTTCAGAGTTAATTTGGGAGAGTAATTCTCAATTCATAAGTTTTAAGTTAGAAGAGTTAAACAAAGTTTGATTTTTGAATAAACGATATCTTAATTGAGATTTGATGGTTCCAATAGGTTCGTATGGTGATTCTGGACTTGGGTGTATGTTCGAATTTTGATTTGGAGGTTCCTACGATGTTTTGGTTCTATTTTCTGAAAGTTGGCAATTTGAAGGTTTTGAAAGTTCACAAGTTTGACCGAGAATTGGCTTTGATGGTATCAGGTTCGAATTATTTTTCTGGTACTTGCAATAGTTCGTTTTGTGAATTGGAACTTGTGTACAAAGTTTTGTTAGAATTCGGATTTGTAACGCTTGAATCAGACGTTTGGTTTCAAGTTGAAAGTTTTTGAAGTTAAGAGAATGATTTTTATCTTGGATTATTGGTTTTGATGTTATTTTTGACATTTCGAGCCCTTGGATAATGTATTTGTACATATGGGCATGATTGAACAGTGTCTTGAGGGGCTCGGGTGAGTATCGGGGTGATTTCAGACCACTTTGGATTGTGTTTGTATTGTAGATTTCTGGTGCTTTTCTGATGAGCTTTGCGATCACGGCAGGAGGTCCGATCATATAGGGTATTTCTGGTTGCCTTTGATTTACGCATCCCACTGCATTATGGGGCACAAGTTCGCGTATTGTTGTAGGAGATTGTCATGACCCCAATTTTGCTCTGTAGGATATTATGATGGCACCTAGTCTCTAAGACTAGGTAAGCCAAATATTCATGCAGAGATGACTGAAGCAATAATTTAAAGTCTCAAAACTTCAACAACTATATAAAATAAAATATGCAATTCAACATGTACAATTCCCAAATGCCGGTGAAATATAAGTCACAAGCTCTACGTAATAGTACTGAATAATCCTATACATCAATGTCTATAAAAGGGTAATAACAACAACAAGAACAACAACAGCAACAACAACAACAACAACAAAATACCCAGTATTATCCTACACCGTGGGGTCTGGGGAGGGTAGTGCATACGCAGATCTTACCCCTGTGTTGTGAGTCTATAAAAGGGTAATGAAATAAGGAAATCAAGGTAGAAGGGGACTCCGAGTCCTGCGGACGTTGGAAGGTATACCTTAAAGTCTCCACGCTCGGACTCAAATCACTGATGCCTGGACTAGTAGGATGTACCTGGATTTGCACAACAAGATGTGCAGAAGCGTCGCATGAGTAAACGACAACGGAACCCAGTAAGTGTCAAGCCTAACCTCGGTAGAGTAGTGACGAGGTCAGGTCAAGGCCCTACCGGAATAAATTAAAGACTAAAAAATGTAAGGCAGTGTAATAATGATAGTAATGCAATTGAAACAACAATTAGCATATCAAGGTTAGCTATACGGAACTAAGCAAATAGTGCAACATGGAGAAAGAAAATTAATAATATGCTAAGGAAACAACAACCAAAAACAAGTTCAAAGAAAAGGAGAAATGCCAACAAGAGTCACTACCGAGGTACCGCCTCGTAGTCTCAAAGCACAAGAATAAATCACAATCTTTCATTATATCACTGCGGGAGCCTTTACATTTAGTTTTGAAAACTATTTTTCCGAAATAGCATCCCGCGTTTAGCCCACCTTATCACACCACATGACTTCTAGTAGTTCCCCTACTAGCCACGCGAAGCCCACCTTATCTCACTACATGCGTTTCAACCCCAAAACCTTATACCACCGCATGTATATCAATATCAAAACATATCACAAATCACACTTTAAGTGCCCACTATCACAACTTGCTAGAGAAGACAAACAATAACTGTAATTTCACAGTAAGAGCCCATGACTCAACTATAATCTACACAAGAGTCTCAACAATAACAATCGGAATGAACAAACTCAACAGAATGGTATTTCACAACTTAACACTTTACCTCAATGTGAATCACGACCTTTATATCTCAACACCAATTTCAACCATAAGATATTATGTGATTTAACAACTTCAAGTAAAGTGTTCAACGTTCAAGTAATGAATACGGAATAAAAGAAACAAGAACTTCAATTAAACGTGTACGGCAATTAGCATGTAAGAGAATAAGACAAGTAGACATGTGAAAATAGGCTAGAAATAATGACTATAACATGTTAAGGTAGCTCAATTACGGCATGAAAGGAATCTACATAGATAAAACCGGTAATTTCTACATTTAGCCCGTGTACACACTCGTCACCTTGCGTACACAGCTGTCATATATCACAATTATCAAAACCAACACAACCCGAAGGGCTAATTCTCTTACACAAGGTTAGGAAAGTCACTTACCTCAAATCACGCTAAATCAATCTACTAGTAGGCCTTTCCCTCGATTATCTGACTCCGAACGGCTCGAATATACCCAAAACAACTTCATACCATAAATATAAACTATAGGAAACTAATTCGAACAATAAATTTACGGTCTTTGCAAAAAAATAAAAAGTCAATACAAAAAGTCAACAGAGGTCCGCATCTCGGAACATGACCAAAATTACAGCATTCGAACACCCATTCGATAACGAGTCCAACCATACAAGAATTACTCAAATCCGAACTCAAATTGCCTTTCAAATCCCCAAATTTTAGCTTAAGGAGTTTCACAAAATTTTCCCCAAATTTTCAACTCAAATCCCTAATTAGATGATACAAACTACAATAGATTCGTGTAATTTAACAAGAATTAATTCTTACCCCAATAATCTCTTTGAAAATCTCCCGAAAACTAGCCTCACACCGAGCTGTCTAATTCCTAATCATGAAAGATGAGATAGAACCCTCGTTTGCTGCTGCCAGTGATTCCTTCTTTGCGAACGTGGAAAACATCTTGCGTTCGCGAAGCACAACAATGGTGCTGCCAAAAATAACACTCTACGATCGCGGAAGACCACACGCGAACGTGAAACATTGCCTCATCAATCTACGTGATCGCGGAGCACACCACATGACCGCGATGAACAACAACGCGTGAACCTGCATCCCCCTAATCCTTCTACGCGAACGCGAATTTCTTCCTACGTTCGCGATTCACTGAAAACAAACCTTCCGCCATTGCAGACCCCTTCTCGTGATGCCGTAGAGAAAATCACCCCCGGTGCCAAACTTTGCGATCGTGTTATTCCACTCGTGATCGCGTATTAGGAAACAGTAGCAACAGATTCGACAATCTTCAATGTTTCGAAATGCACCAAACATGGTCCGAATTACACCCGAGGCCCCCAGGTCCTGCACCAAACATACCAACAAGTCCTAAAACATCATATGAACACGCTTGAAATGTCAAATCACATCAAACAACACCAAAATCACGAACGAGCATCGATTCAAGCCTAAGAAACTTATGAACTTTCGAATTCCAAAACAAATGTCGGTTCATACCAAAACAACTCTGATTGGCCTCAAATTTTGCACGTAAATTATAACTGACATGACAGACCTATTCCAACTCCCGAAATCGAATTCCGACCACGATATCAATAAAGTCAACTCTCGGTCAAGCTTTTCAACCTTCCAAACCTTCAACTTTTCAACTTTCGCCAATTTGCGCCGAAACGACCTGCAGACCTCGAAATTAACATCCGGACACGCTCCTAAGTCCAAAATCACCATAGGGAGCTATTGGAACCATCAAAACTTCATTCCGGAGTCGTCTACATAAAATTCAGACTACGGTCAACTCTTTCAACTTAAATCTCCAACTTAGGGACTATGTGTCCCATGTCACTTTGGAACTTACCCGAAACCAAAACCAAACACCCGGAAAGTCACGTAACGACAATATAACATAGAGGAGGCAATAAATAGGGGATTGGGGCTAAAACACTCAAAATGACCGGCCGGGTCGTTACAGAGATGTTCATCGCGTTCGCATATCTGCTTCTGCGTTCCCGGAGTATTGGGGGGTTGATGGTCAACAAAGGTTCGCGTTCGCTTCTCGTCCTTCACGTTCGGGTAGTTGGGAGGCCATTTTGCCTTTCCATTAACGTGTTTTTATTCGCGTTCGTGTAAAAGAGAGACAGGGGCAGCATGGATTTATGAATCGCGGTTGCGATTGTGGTGCCACGATCGCTATGCGTGTAGCTGGGCAGAGTATATAAATTACCATTTCAGGATTTTATCTATTATTTCATATTTTGAGCCCTAGACTTCAAAAAGAGGAGATTTTGAAGAGAAATTTCACTACTATTGTCCCGACCCAAAATCTCGCCTAGGCATCGTGATGGCACTTAGTCTCTAAGACTAGGTAAGACGATTACCTTCAATAATTTAGCCAGTTTAACAATGATATTTTAAAACAGAGTTTAATATAAACACCAAAATAAAGGTGAAATAAGCCTATGCAGCAATAATGACAACAACCTCCCAAGACTATGTAGTACAGAGTCATGAACTCTAGCTAGATACATATAAATATCTACAAACAAAATACAATGCTATTCGGACATTGAATTAACAGTACAATCTAAATTAAAGGGACTGTGATGATCAAACAGTTCTACCTTGAATCCTCACGATCAAGAAGCTAACTCTGCCCGAGTCTGTTATCTCCAATACCTGGATCTGCACAAAAAAATATGTAGTAGTATGAGTACACCATCGTTGGTACTCAGTAAGTATCAAGACTAACCTCGATGGAGTAGAAATGAAGTACAAGTCAAGACACCTACTAGTAATACTAACCTGTGTAGTAAATAGTATAAAGCTAATAATGGAAGCAATACACAGTAAGTGACAGCAAGGAATAAACATGTAATATAACCGTAAAGTAATCCGAACACTGTTAAGTACCAGTGAACCAATTAAGGAAAAACAATGACAACCGAATACTCAAACCGTTCTAACACATGTTTCACAACAGAATTACTCCAAGATAACTCATCTAATAAACACAAGTAACGAGCCTCCAACAACAAATCATATGCTCATGACACCTTGTTACCACATTATTAATCACAACCACACGGACAACTCACATGCCAATATCTCAGTCCACCCGGCATGATCACGGGCTTAGAATCACAATCCACCCAGTGTGGTCACATGCTCAATACCAAAATCCATCGGGCATGATCACAAGCTCACTATTACTATCTGCTCGGCATGATCACAGGCTCAACATCACAATTGAAGCAGATAATACAAGAATACATAGGCATGATAAATGAATGTCAAGTTTCATATTCCTGAACAGGTATAAGTAGCATGCTACGATGTATGCTTGTGCGAGTGTACTATCACAGTCCAAGTCAACAAGTAATATCAAAGACATCGAGTAGCTCATTGAAAGCTACACAACAAGTTACGTAAGGTGCATGAAATACACAAGGAAAATCACACCATCATACGAGTGTCATCAAAATAATGCTCCAAGGCCATCACATATCATCCCTGACATAGCCACCCTTATTTCTCCGTATTGACAACACCATAATAGCCACCCATATCTCTCCATATTAACAATATTATAATATCCACCCTTATCTCTCTGTATTAACGATATTATAATATCCACCCGTATCACTTCGTATAATAGCCACCCTTATCGCTCTGCCCAAACAATAAAAACAATAGCCTCCCGTATCATTCCGCATAATCAATCAACAACCATATGCCACCCTTATGCTCTGCATTGCAGCAATAAATCCACACACAAATCCACATGTGCTAACATTACCACAACACGACATTCAATTTGTACCATAAGTGTCCATAGGCCACAACCTTTCCAAAATAACAATACCAATGTCACCACAATATATAGCCGACAGCTCAACCACGATATGAACAAGAATCTCAATAACAATAAAATTAAACGGAATATAACTCAACAATGAAGGATACTCCATAAAACAACAACTTCAACTAAAATAGATTAGTAACTCTCAGTAAGTCCAACTTCCGTTACTTGCTTATGAATGAACTTAACAATGAAAGGCATGACTTATACTAACAACTATAATTGAATACATATAAGATTAACAGAACAATAATGGATAGAACATATACTAACAACTTTGGTTAAAGCATAATAAACTTGACAATGAAAGATATAGCATGTAATAGTAACTTCAATTAAGACACATAAGAGTAAACTCGGCAATAGAAGCTAGAGCATGAAATAACGACTACAATCTAAACATATAAGAATGAATTTAGCAACAAAAGATGTAACAAGTAATAACAACTTTTAATTAATGCATAAAGTAACCTAAGAGTCTAAATAGGTCAATTTCCACATATAAGCCCGAGCACGCACTCACCACCTCGTGTAAACATCTCTCACATAATTCAAATAACACAATTAACTCGAATCTTAAGGGGTAGTTTCCCCCCTCACAAAGTTAGGCTAGATACTTACCTTAAAGAAGCTAAATCAATACTCTAAAATGACCTTCTCGTATGAAACAACCTCCGAACGGCTCGAATCCCAATCCAAAGCATGAAAATCCCTTCTAAAAATCGCCCGAAATCGAGCTCTCTAACCCAAAAGGTAATAAAATAACAAAAGCCCTCAAAATAGAGTACTTATAATTCCGCTCAGGTATTCCTCTTACGCGAACGTGGAACGTGGTTTGCGATTGTGAAGCACAAAATTACAAGCTGCCAAAAACGTTCTTCACAAGCGCATAATCACTATTGTGAATGCGACTCACAATCTCTAGCAAACTTTGCAAACACATTATCTCACACGCGAGCATGGAGAGAAAACCTCTAATGGCCCCTTCGAGTTTTCCATATACGTAATCATGTATCCTAAATGCGAACGCAAAGAGAAAGTCCTCCAAGCTTCGCAAACGTGTATGCTTCTTTGCGACCGCGAAGAAAAAAATGCTTGCCTCCACAGAAATCTCTACGCGAATGCGATTGCTTCATCGCGACCGCGATGAAGAACATCAGATAACAGCTGATAGCAAATTTAATACAAGGACAAATGGCCCGTAGCCCATTTGAAACACAACCGTGGCCTCGGGACCCCATCCGATCATACCAACAAGTTTTATAACATAATGTGGACCTGCTCGAGGCTTCAAATGAAAACAAACAACAGCAAAATTATGAATCGTACCTCAATTTAAGCCTAATGATTTAATGAACTTTCGACTTCTATAACTCGCGCCGAATCATATTAAATCAACCTGAAATGAGCTCAAAATTTTCATGCATGTCCCAAATCACACAACGGAGCTATACCAAATCCCAGAATTGTAATCTGAACCCAATATCAACAAGTCAACTCCCGATCAAACCTCTCAACCTTCCAAACGTTCAATTTTCCAAGTTTCGCCAAAATGCATCAAATCAACCTACAGACCTCCAAATTCAAATCCAGACATGCCTAAGTCCAAAAGATATTGGAATCATCAAAACATTATTCCAAAGTTGTCTACATAAAAGTCAAACTCTAGTCAACTCTTAATACTTAAGCTTCTAAAACAAAATCCATTCTTTTATATCAATCCTGAATCACTCGAAAAGAATCCAACCATACGCGCAAGTCATAATACACAACACGAAGCTTCTCAAGACCTTAAACCATCCGAACATAATGCTAAAGCTCAAAACGACCGATGGGGTCGTTACAACTACCTTGGAGGTAAGTGATTTTAACTTGGATTTGATAAAATATGTATTAATTACCCCTAGATTTCAGCACCTAAAACCTGAAATGTTGAAAGGAAAGTTTGGGGATTTTTGTCTACACTTTAAGAGAGTATATTTTGGAATTTGAGTACTGATTTGGACTCGATTTTAGAAACTAATTATATATTTAGACTTGGAAGGTTATGGATCATCGTATTTTTGTATAGATTTCGAATTACGAGCACATGGGCTTGGGTTGACTTTTGGGAATTTCTTCAAGGATCGAAGCTTTATGGGTTGGGATTGCTTCATATGGCACAATTCACTTTCTTGAATGATGTTTGGCTTGGACTTGCGTGATTGGAGGTCTAGAGTGAGGTTTTGACGCGATTCGAGATTGAAGACTAGCCCGAATGAGGTATCTTGCCTAGTCTTAGATTGAGGGTATTTCCCCATTGACCATGATATTTGTATATGTTGGGGTTGACGTATATGTGATGTGATGAGTTTATATGCATACACCGTGGTTATTCATGATCCGAGTATATCTTAGGCTATTATATGCGTTATTTTGCTATCATGCTTCTTTGATATCAAGTTTTCTTCACTTGTATGACTATGTGAGCTATTATTCATGCTAGAAATCATGTTTGAGCTATTTTCTTATCTGTTGAGACATGATAGGGCTATTTTTGCCATGTTGATCTATTTGCCTTAGCTGTAGCCATCTTTTTCAGTCATAATACATATATCCGCATGTTATAACTCTGTCGCTATGTACCTATTATATGTATATCACATGTGTTGGTGTCTTTGTGTGTGACATAGGTTTGACCTGCGTTGTGGCACGTGGGCATATTCCTTGCAGCATATTGATTGTGATTTTGTGAGATGCTGGCATATGGAGACTTGAGTGGGTTGATGACTGATCTTGGGCCATAGAGCTGTGTTGTTATTGATAGTGAGGTGACACATTCACCAGTGTAACGACCCGGCCGACCGTTTTGAGTGTTGTAGTCCCGTTCCAACGTTTATTGCTTATTCTATGCTCAAGTATTGTTATATGACTTGCCGGTGGTTGGTTTGGGTCCGGGGATGTTTCGGAATGAACTGGGACACTTAGTCTCAAGGTTGGAAGCTTAAGTTGAAAGAGTTGACCGGATATTGGCTTATGTGTAAACGACTCCAGAATGGAGTTTTCCTCATTTCGATAGCTCCATAGAGTAATTTTGGACTTAAGAGTGTGTCCGAATATTGATTTGGAGGTTTGTAGTTGATTTTAGCTTGAAACGACAAAAGTTGGAAAATTAGAAGTTTTTAAAGTCGAGAGGTTTGACCAAGAGTTGACTTTGTGGTTACTGGGCTCGGATTTTAAATCCGGAATTTAGAATAGGTTAGTTGTGTCAATTATGACTTGTGTGCGAATTTTGAGGTTAATCGGAGTTGGTTTGATAGGTTTCGACATTGATTGTAAAAGTTAGAATTTCTTTGTTTTTGTTAGGCTTGAATTGAGGTGCGATTCGTGTTTTTGATGTTGTTTGATGTGATTTGAGGCATCGAATAAGTTTGTATCGTGTTTTAGGACTTGTTGGTATGGTTGGTTGAGGTCCCAGGGGCCTCGGGTTGATTTCGGATAGTTAAGGATCGAATTTGGAACTTAAGGCATGGCTAGACAGACATGGACCAGTGTGATTGCACCTGCGAAGGTCATGGTCGCAGGTGCGTGGATGGCATCGCAAAAGCAAACTAGAAGGTACTGGGTAGTGGCCGCAGGTGCGATGAGTTTTTCTACACCTACAAGGTTGAAGATGCAGCGTATTGGGCGCAGAAGCGGAGCTTAGTGAGGAGGCTGGGGAGCGCATGTGCGGAGGAAGTTCCGCAGATGCAGACTCGCATCTGCGCATGTGTTATCACAAAAGCGAAGGCTTGGCCTTCAGGGGAAATGGCAGAAGCGGAGGAAATGTCCGCACCTGCGAAACCGTAGATGCGGTTAAGTGGGTTGTAGGTGCAAAAGCACTGGCAGTATACATTTCGGGAGGACTTTTGAAGCTCGGTTGGAGGCGATTTTTGCGAGGGATTTCGAGGGGTTCTTGAGGTAAATCTTGATAATTTTTATGCTATAACATTATTTCCCCATTGAATTTTCGACTCTCAAAATTGAGTCATGCTCTAAGTTCAATGACAAATTACAATAGTCAATTGGACATGCCTGCACAAATAAAAGGACAGATATACCTTGACTTCAAAGCCACACCAGCTTTCAGACATAGGAGATCCAAAGAGATCAACTTTCCACCATAGTTGCTCCCTACCAATTCTGATGGATATGAGTAATAAATGCATGTGCAAGAAATCAATACCTGCAATTCAAATCACCATCTCCCAGGAACACTGAAACATCAACAGAGAAAGTATCAATCAGGAACACTCATGGAACAGAGCATACTCTGTACTAACCCTGTTTGTGCTTTGGTAGTATATTGCAGGTAAGCATGACTGGTCCAGTCCACTGATGCACCAATTGATACTCCAACAATAAGAAAAACATTCTCAAAACACCAGCAGCCCTAGAAATAAGAAACAGAAGTCCAAGAAAGTAAACAAAAGCACCACTGCTACCACTGAAACTAACATCCCTCCCAACACTGCAAGTAATCAGGATTGGTCTTGTATATTGATGCAGGTGCAATGTGTGGTATTAGCACTTTCAGTGCTCATCCTATTGCACCTGCAACAATCTTCTTGGATCTTTCTCATTACCCTTCACCATATGATCACTACAACTTCACAACTGCAGCAACTGTGCAAGATCATCATGATATCCAGCCACAATAGCAGCCATTCAGAGAGAGAAAGATCCACCAAATACCTCAAACATCACATACAGATACACCACATATCACACAATCACACAGAAGCAGCCCACAACATAGACAGTCATCAGCTCAACAGACAATGCAAGTCACATACTATATAACCAGTCCTAACAGTGTTAGTAATTTGGATTGGATCAGGATAGTACTGCAAGGGCAATGTGAGGTATTAGCACTATCAGTGCTCATTCCATTGCAACTGCAGATACTATCCTGGACAAACTTCCTTACCTTTACATACAGGATCCCCGTAAGCTCACAACTGCAACAAATCCACATATACATTAAGCCAGCCACTCAATACTCCAGGTTATCGCCACAATTGCAATGTGTGGTATCAGCACTCCTAGTGCTCATTCTATTGCAATTGCAGTAATCACCATGGCCCCTCCTCCATGCCATTTATCACTAGATCAACACAATGCAGTACCTCCACAAGTACCACACAGCTAACATACAACCCCACAGCAGCAGCAACACTAGCAACAGCCGCAAGATGGACAGCCACTCATCACCTCAGCAGAGATTACAAGTCACAGAAACACATCAGAAGTTACAAGCTAGAGAAACATAGGATGTAGGAACTCAGCAGAAACAACACACAAATACACATGAAGAACCTAGGGAATGCAGCAGCTTCAGAAGCACACCAACTAAGCCAGTCATATCTATATTGAGGCAGAAGGAGCTACATCCATTAGACATCACATGTAGTACACAAGATTACTCCATCAACCATTACATCTATAATAGTATTACACATAGCCACACAGAAATAGCAAGCCAAAATCTCAGTCACCACCTCAGCAACATTCACCATTGCAGCAGCAGGCATCAACAACAATCACCACTACAGGAAGACCTTAGGGAAACAAACATACCTTACCTGCATTGCCTGTTCATCAGACTTCATTAGCAAAACACTCTTTAGCATACTATCCACAACACTCACTGGAAGATGAAGCACCTCTACAAGCACCAGACAGGTAACACACAGCCTCACAATAGCAGCAACAACAACAACAACAACAACAGCAGCAACAACAACAATAGCAGCAACAGCAACAAGGTAGACAGACACTCATCACCTCAGCAACAACTACAAGTCATAGAAGAACAACACAAGCTACAAGCTACAGCAACACAAAAAACAGGAACTCAGCACAAGTAACGCACAGATACACATGAGGACTCTAGGGAATGCAACAACCTTAGAAGCAACCACCACTCCAGCAGCAGATATCAACAGCAGCCTCCAGTGCAGGAAGAACTTAGGGGCACAAACCTACCTTACCTGCAATGGTCGTCCACTAGACTCTACCAGCAGAACACTTCTCAGCATACTGCTAACAGCACTCATTGGAAGATGAAGGCAATTCAACTCTCTATCATATGCACCAGACGATGGCAGTACTACTGTCCAGCCATATGGCACCTTTTTGCTAGCCATCTTCAATTCTGCTTTCTTTGCTATCAATGCCAAAGCAATGTTGAAGATTGCTACTACTTGTTATATGACACATTACTTAGAAGATTCCCATCTTTTGTTAGAGATAGATCCTATTGCATATGGAAGATACTATTTCAACCCACTTATTTAGGAGATTTAGGAACATATGTACTTTTTTGTATAGTTGACCTAGATTCACTTCATACTGCTTTTGTACATATGATTGTCTATCGATGCTATAAGATAGAAAATTATAGCATCATCATAGGTCTAACTTATCATAGCTGTTCAAGCATACTTGGTCGTCATGCTTTGATGACCAAGAGTGTACACATTCTTTTCTGGGAGGTAAGGTTTATGTCCCCCACCATTATTGTACTTTATTTTGTATTTATGAACATAAACCCTGGGCAACCTGCCTAGTGGATCTTTTAAAAAAAAGGTGGAATTTGGGAGTTTTGGGCTAGGGATTAGAGAGTTAAATTTGGGAATTTGAGTGACGATTTGGTGCCGGAATTTTGTAAATTTGGTACTCGTGGTGGAATGGGCTTCTACATTTTTGTAACTTCTATTGGATATTGAGACCTGCGCCCGGGGTTGACCTTTTGAGTTGACTTTTGACTTTTGATTAAGAACTTAGCATTTTCATATGGAATTGATTCCTATAGCTTGAGTTGATTGTATCGAATTGTTTGCGGCCAGATTCGAGGCATTCCGAGGACGATTCACGAGGCAAGGGCTTGTTGGAGTAGAGATTTGCATGGTTTGAGGTAAGTAACACTTCTAAACTTGGTTTTGAGGGTATAAATCCCTGAAATTACATGCTATGTGAATGGTGTGAGGTGACATGCATGTGGTGATGAGCGTGTGGGCGCGCACCTTAGAAATTGTGATTTAGTCGATTCCATGGAGCTGTGTAGCTATCTTATCTGAACATTATTACTGCACTCTATGCGTTAGAGCACTCATGCTGTGATTTATGCTAGAAATCATGTTTAGGCTATGTGCGAGTGCTACTGGGACCTACAGTGGTTGTTGTTTGCTGTTGAGTTATTTTCTTACTTACAGTTATGTACTTAGTCGCATTCATTATTGCATATCATATCTCAGTCTATTATCATACATTGTCACATCATGTATAATTGATTTGGGCTGCTTGGCATGAGTGTTGTGAGCCTGAGAGACTGGAGAGATTGATGACTGAGTGGGCCTGAGGGCTTGTTTGTGAGCGATATTGATGGGATCGGGCTGCACACCACAGTAGGTACTGTTGACTCATGATGGGATCGGGCTACACGCTGCAGCAGGTATTATTAATTAACGATGGGATTGGGTTGCGCGCCGCAGTAGGATTTATTTGCGCTTGGGGTGGATCCACCACTCCGGAGTCTACACACCCACAGTGAAAGAAGTTGCTATTGATTTATGATAGGAACGGGCTACACACCGCAGCGGATACTGTACACTGTTGAGTGATTGAGTGTGATGAGTGTGAATCGAGACAGTCAGGCTGAGTACTCTTAGAGTGTGAGTAGGCGAGGCTTCCATTGTGTTGCATCACATATGAATACGTACTCACGCTACACCCTTCACCTCGTGTGCAAATCCAGGTTCTTCCAGGCACGGTGGTTGCTGATTTTTGGAGTTTCATCAGTTCGGAGATCATCGAGGTAGCTGCCTTGGCGTCCGTAGACCTTGATTCTCCTCATTTATCTTTTAGTTTTGTTTATACTATTCTACCTTCCTAGATAGTGTTTCATTTGTTAGACCGTGTTAGATGCTTCTATACTCTGTGACACACGTATCATTTGGGAAATTCCGTATTGAGTTTTGGCATTTTCATCCAGTTTTTATGATATTTTTATTTACTTAAACCTATTTTAGTAATATTTTGAATTTAGATGTTAGCATGTGTGAGTTGTCGGCTTGCCTAGTATCATGATAGGCGCCATCATGACACTTGTGATTTGGGGTCGTGACAACCAAGCCCCATATTAGGCTGAGTGGTATTGATAGCAAGGTAATGCGTGTGTCAGGACCCATATTGGGTTGAGTGATATTGATAGTTGAATTTGATCCGATCAGCGCTTGTCTAGGATCTGCCCCTCTAGAGCCAGGTGATGACTCATGTTACTTTGGGATCTGTGAAGTGCAGACACAGAATATGTGCTTAGTGAGGGGCTTATGTCATCCACCCATTCATTGACGAGTGCGTGTATGTGTACTGTTACGCGGCGCCTTCCTGAGATTCCTTGGAAGGGAGACGTAAGGCTAAGCCATCGATGTTAGTGCGATTGTTGTCCACCAATTGAGGTCCCCTCCGAATGCTAGACTAGATTGTTAGTGCCGTACAGGAAACCAATGTCATGAGCAACTGAGAGAGTAGAAAAGAGAATTGAGATGAAAGAAAGCCTGATTGCTTTAATGAAAGAAAGCTTGATTACAGAAAAGCAACATGGTGTCGAGGGGGAGAGACACTAGTACAGAGAATTATTTGCTTGCTAGAAAGTTTGATTGCTTGATCCCCCCTACTAATACTTAAAAACAATAAAACCAATGTTACATGACTTGACCTAAATAAGCTGTAGAAGCACACTGAAAGAAAATAAAGTAAAACTACTCTATATTTAGAATGAAAAGGACTTAGTCTTCTACAACGTAGAAACAAGTCCGTTTGCAGCAACTTTATCTTTATCATCAGGGTTTGCACGCACGGCGTTGTCTACGCGGGTGGCACTGTCGGCATCTGCCTGTGGCTGGGCACTGGCGATGGCTATCGGTGGGGCGATAGAGGTACATGCGCGCTTGTCATTTGCAGCTGCCGAGACCATGGGACCGACCATGGCGCTGGGCGTTGGGAGGCTTGCCAGGACGCCACAGGGCGCGTCCAAAGGGTCATGGTGCATGGCTGGAAAGCCGCCCATGACATTCTCCCCCACCTGAGTTGGCGACGTCCTCGACGCCTTACTTGTAAGATAGTCATCAGTTAGGCTCTTGTAGGATTTGAGGGTTGTTCCTCTCTCCCAAGTATTCTCCTCTGCATCACATTCCTGCCATTTAACCAAGAACTCTTGGTGATCTTTTCTTGAGGCGTGAATCACTCGATCATCAAGAATAGCTTCAGCACGTCTTTTCCCGGTTAAATTGGGGCCTCAAATACTGGGTATTGTGAGTTGGCTTCGTGAAGGATCCTCGATATCTTCCCGTAAAGGTTTCAGGAGACTGACATGGAAGGCGGGATGGATTTCCACCAAGCTGGGGTATCCACCCGGTATGCAACTTCCCCAATGGGCCTTTCAATGGACAAGGGTCCAATATATTTTTGCAATAGGCGAGGGTCATGGACCCTTGCAAACAAGAACCACTTTGGGATTTTGACCATCACTTTGTCTCCTACTTGATATTCAACAAAAGCGACGATTTTGATCGGCATGCCTCTTCATCCGCTTTTGGGCCTTGATAAGATAGCTCCACACTATCTCCAAATTTCGATTCCATTCTTTTGAGAAGCTAGCAGCTCGAGGAGATTTTGACATATTGTGTGTGGGAGTAGCGGTTGCTGTCCGGTAACAATTTCAAAGTGCTTTTATTGGTACTAGAGCTCTTTTGTGAATTGAAATGCAATTGAGCAACATCCAAAAGCTTCACCCAATTCTTCTGCGATCCGACTACGAAGTGGCGGAGATATTGCTTCAGCATGCCATTGAACCACTCCGTCTGGCCATCAGATTATGGATGAAAACTTGAACTATGACTCAATTTTGACCCGCGACACTTAAAGAGTTGGGTCCAAGAGTTGCTAGTGAAGCGTGAGTCGCGATCACTAACGATGTCTTTAGGCAGGCCCCAATATTTGACGACATGAGAGAAGAAGAGTCGAGCTGTATCTTCTGCTGATATATATTGTGGGGCTGCTACAAAGGTATCATACTTAGAAAACTTATCCACCACAACCAACATAGCTGTGAGATCCCCGACTTTGGGCAATTCGGTGATGAAATCCAGGGATACACTTTCCCAAGGTCTCGTTGGGACAGCTAGTGGATCGAAGAGTCTCGCTTGTGTCAAGCGGTCCGACTTGTCTTTCTAGCATACTAGACAAGTCTTCACATACTGAGCGACGTCATCGACCATTTGAGGCAAATAGTATGCACGGCGAAGTAACGCCATGGTGCGTTCTTTATCGGGATGACCGGCCCACAAAGTATCGTGGCATTCCGCCAGAAGACTCCTTCGCATATGTCTTCCTTTAGGAACATAAAGTCAATTCCATTTCACTTTGAGTAAACCATATTCTGTGTTGAACTGGCGAGTCTTTCCCTGTCCTACCAAATCAACCAAATACTGTGCAGCAAGATCCTTGATGATTAGATCCTGTATCTGGTCTTTTATGGTGGTGGCTACTTCGCTCCCCCTTAGGGTGGCGAGTAAGCACAACGATGCTAGATCAACTCTCCAACTGAGCGCATCAGCAACATGATTAGTCTTCCCACTTCGGTACTCCAAGTTGAAGTGAATTTCCGCTAGGAGTTCCTACCACCTAGCCTGTCGACCATTCTACTTTAGCTGGGTCATGAAATGGCTAACAACGGTGCTGTTTGTCTTGACCACGAATGGGGTTCCCAACAGATAGTGCCTCCAAAGGCATAAGCAATGAATGACAACCAATAATTCTTTTTGGCGGGCAGCATAGTGCCGCTCTGCATCTTCAGCTTCCGGCTCTCGTACGCTACAGAATGCCCTTATTATAGCAAGACTCCACTAAGGGCATAGTCGGAGGTATCCGTTTGTACCTCGAATGGCTTGGCCAAATCAGGGAGGGCCAAGACGGGGTTACTAGACATAGCCGGTTTCAATGCGTTAAAGGCCTCTGCTTGCCTGGGTCCCTAATCCCAAGGCGTGACCTTCTTGAGATGTTCTGTCAGTGGAACTGCGATGAGGGAGTGATTTTTCAGGAATTGTCGATATAAGTTGCATAGGCCAAGGAACGCCCTCAAGGCGTGGATATCCTTAAGCGGCGGCCAATCTGTGATAGCCTAAATCGTCTGTTGGTCCATCTTGATCCTCCCTTCCTCAATGACATGTCCGAGGAAGTCAATTTGTTTTTTAGCAAAGGAGCACTTGGATTGATTCGCATATAATTCATGCTCCCGCAATCTAGCTAGGACCTTTAGCAAGTGCTCTAGGTGTTCTTCTAGTGTCTGGCTATATACCACAATGTCATCCAAGTAGACCACCACGAATTCGTCAATGTATTCTTGGATGACTTGGTTCATCAGGGTGCAAAATCTGGCTGGTGCATTAGTCAAGCCGAATGGCATAACCAGGAAGTCGTATGACCCATATCTTGTCACGCAGGTCGTCTTGTGTTCATCATCCTCTGCAATCCGAACTTGCCAATAACCTGTCCTTAGGTATATTTTGTTGAACAATGTCGCACCACCCAGCCTATCGAAATAAGTCTGCCATTAGCGGAAGTGGGTACTTGTTCTTCACGGTGAATTATCTAGAGCCCGATAATCCACACAAAGTCCTAAGCTGCCATCATGTTTCTTTTGGAATAGCATAGGGGACCCGTATGGGGACTTGCAAGGCACGATGATCCCTGTGTCTAGCATTTCCGTCGAGTGTCTATGAAGCTTGGTGAGTTCGGGTTGTTACATTCAATACGGCACCCGGGCGAGTGGTTTCACACCCGGCACCAAGTCAATCTCATGGTCCACAGTGCGCCTAGGCAGGAGTTGCTTTGGCATATCTTGTGGCATGAAGTCTTCAAATTCCAGTAGCAGCTCCTTCACGAGTGCAGGAAGAAGAGTCGAGGAGCATTCTATATCTTCAATGCAGAGGGTAGCCAAGAACGTAAGTTCATGTATTTTGACCTCCCTTCTTCAATTGCAAGGCCGAGATGTATTCAGTGGCCATCTTCATGGGCATGCATGGGATAATGTAGGGCTTGGCCCCATTTGTTCCCATCATCAATAGCATATCTGCATACAGTACGGGCATGGTGTTGGTTTGCGTCAGGAATTCCAACCCTACTATCAACTCAAAGTCATCTATCATCACCACCAGCAGGTTGAATTTTCCTTCATAAGGGCCAAGCTTCACTGGTACTTCTTTGACTATTCCACCCACTGGCTGAGGAGGTGAGTTAATAGACTTGACACGACCTCTGCCCTTTCAAACAACTAGACCAAGGCGCTCCACCTGAGTCGAGGCTAAGTAGTTATGGGTAGCACCCGTATCTATCATCACCCCAATGGGCTTGCCATTTACCTTCATCTCGACGAACATTAAGGTCCTCTCTTGTTTAAGAGGAGTCCTCTCATCCACCTTTTTTTTTCCCTTTGTTGGTGATTGGGCAGGGTCCTTCTTTTTACGGATATCGGCACTAGCAGCTAAGGCCTCAGAAATAGAGCCAACAATTGCATTGAAGGCACCTACTAGTTCAGTCGGCTCAGCATCATCAGCGTCTTTATCCGTCCCATCATCTAAAGCTTTATGGGCGATCATCTGTGCATATGGGCATTCATTATTCCAAAGTGGTCCGCCGCAATGAAGGCATCCTGAAGGGGGTTTCCTCCACCAATTGTTGTTGTTAGATATAGTGCTAGTACTGCCTAAGGAGGGAGCATTAGAGTTGGTTGCACTCAGATCTCCTTCACTTCTGCTAGGGCCACCAGTGCTCGCCTGGCCACCTTTATATCCTCCTCGGACAGGCTGTTGAGGCCTATCCTTCTGAGCTTCCACTTGATAGTCCCAAGACACTCTGATGCTTGGATCGCCTTAAGCAACGTGTTTACCCTTTGTCTTTGCAGCTCCATACAGGCATAGGGTTTCAACCCTTCCAGAAAGGTGAAGATTTTGTCTTTGTCCCCCGTGTCATGTATGTTCAGCATGAGCGCAAAGAATTTCTGCATGTAATCCCGCACTGATTTGGCCTGGCGGAGCTCCCGTAGCTTTCTCCTTGCATTGTACTCAACATTTCCGGGGAAGAACTGTAGGCGTATAGCTGCCTTCAATTCTGCCCATGTCTTTAGAGCATCTTCACCGACCTCGATGGCTTCGTACTTCACCCGCCACTAGAGTTTAGCATCACCCTGAAGATATATGGCAGCATTTGCTACCTTCTTAGCTTCTTCTAGACCCCCACGGCAACAAATTACTGTTTGATCTAAAAAATGAAGTTTTCCACTTCATTGGCATTCCGAGCTCCACTGTATGGCTTTGGCTCAGGAATTTTCAGTTTTTCTGCCACGGGGGCGAGTTTCACAGCACCCCCGATTTGGTCCTGCCTCCTCGAAGCAGGCCTTGTAAAGCAGCATTGACAACATTGAACTGGCCAGTCTAGTTGTCTATAGTTTGTTGCATGGCAGTCATCCTGTCTGCCTCTTGTGCCCCGTGGGCTAAATCCTCCGCATGCTCCTGTTTGAGGCCCTCAAATTTACCAAAAATTTCGGCTGCCGTTTGCCGGTCTCCTTCCGAGTCACGACTAATGTTTTCTATGTCAACTTCGGCCTGGAGCATTCTGCGATCCAGGTTGTCCAACCTTTGCACTAGGCTGGTCTTTAGATCAGGCACCATTCCACGATGGGAGGTAATACGCCAACCATCTCCTTAAGGGTCGCGATGCGATCCCCATGATTCACCATGATCAGAAATGGTGGTAATTGCAATTTTATTCCTCGTCCGATGTCGAGCCTAGTCTCTGATACAAACTGTTATGCGGCGCCTACCTGAGATTCCTTGGAAGGACGACATAAGGCTAAGCAATCGATGTCAGAGCGATTGTTGTCTGCCAACTGAGGTCCCCTCCGTACGCTAGACTAGATTGTCAAAGCCGTACGGGGCGCGTCCAAAGAGTCATGGGGCATGGCAAGAAAGCCGACCATGGCAGTATGTATGTGATTATCTATGAGCATTTTGCCAGGCAGCGTGAGAGTACTTAGTTGATTGAGGGGTACTTGTTCCAGGCACTATAAATGTGCAGAGATTATGTTTGCTTGATGATTTAACTATTAAATTATTGATTTGGCATGTATATTTGACATGCAGCATATATTTGTATTTTTCTCATGATATTTTGTATTTGATGTCTCTACTTGATATTTAGAGCTTGAAATCACAATTTACCCTTAATCTCTATCTAAGTGATTTAAGTGGAAAAAGCTGATGCTTGTTGATGCTCAATTTTGCTCGCATATTTTTATAAATATTATATATACTTTCAAAATACCATTTCTGCCTCATCACCAATTTACAAGAGACATATAAGTACTTTCTGTAATTTTTCATAATTTTCCAGGCTTTGAAATTGATTCTCTTGCATTTAAATTGTTCAAATATTTATTAACTACTATTTCAAATTATTTTGTGATGACTTAATCATGCATGTTTATTATTTACATCCACGTATATGTTTTATAATATTTTTACTTCATTTCCTATAATTATATTTGCATTTTTTGAGCTATTTAAATAATTTTGCAATAACAACCCATATTCTACGCATAATTACATTTATTACATTATTCATACTAAAATAGCATTTTTATATTTTTATAATTTAAAGCTATTATTTTCAATCACTTTCTTAAAATTAATATTTTAATTATTTATTAATTATTTTTTAAAAATTATTTTAATAAATTTTGTATAATTTAATTTATAGCCCCAACATAGGGCTAAATTTGCAGCAAAATCTGGACCAAACCATTAGCCCAATAGCTCTTATCCCAAGACCAAATGACCCCTTCTCTATACCTGGTCGGTACCCGTTTTATGACCCACCCCATCTCTCTTTTAATCTTTGACGTTGATCTTAAATGATCAATGACCCACGACCACCCTACCCCTTTAATTGACCAAACCCCAAGAAACCCTACCCATTCTTCTAAAGCTGCCACCCCTAAATCCTCTCTGCTCTCTCTTCTTCTCTAAGAAACCCTGGCCGCCATATCTCTAAACCCTCTCCAAATCCGGCCCTAAAATGGAACCAATCAGTGATTCACTTACCTATTTTGTGGTACTTCGCGATTGTGCATACGTCTATGGTGTTACTTAGTTCTTGCCCTATTTTTGGCAAGAGTTAGATTCCAAAATCGGGCCCGATTAACTTTGATCTTCGAGGTTTCAGACGATATTTTGTCTACATACACCTCAAAGGAGGCGATTCTTGCACTCCTAGTTTGATTTAAAGCTATTTGAACCTAACTAGGGTTTGATATCTCCACCTCCTGAACAGATTCTGACTGCATCCTTTCTTTCCATTTTATGTTTAAATTGATTGTTTTCCATATTTGTCTGTTTAAATCGATTGCTATATAAACCCCTTTCTCACTTCCCCTAAAAAAGGATCAACGGTTCATTACTTAACTACTGTTACCACTACTGTTATCTCAACTCTAATTCTATAGTTTCTGCACTCTTTGCTCTTGGCCGGCTGAAAGTCAAGGCCATCGGAACCCTCTCTATCGACCTCCCTAGTGTGAGCACTGCTCGAGGCTCATTTGAGGCTCCTATGAACTGTGACGCACTAGGATTTGGGTCTTTTGGTTGTTCTCTTTGCTACTGATATTCGAGCTGTTGCTGACACTTAGTTTTCTCTTCTATTTGTTTGTTGACTCTGCAGACTGGTAAGTGTCTCGACCTTTTCAATTCTATCCTCTTTGCTTGTTTCCAGTGCTTCATATACCATGTTGTTGGAATCAATATGACTCTAATATTTTGTTATTGTCATTGGAAATGTTACCTGCTTTGTAGCTATCCTACAATTTTGAGTCTTCGAGTGTCATAACCTACCTAGATTTTAAAAAAAACTCCAATATGTTCAGCTTTAATGTTTGTGTACCTTTAAATTTACTTTGTTGTTCTGCTGTGTATTGTGAGTTTTTCTCGTGCCTTGTTCTGGATTCTTGCATTAAAATTCCTAGGGAATCATCTCCTACCTAGAATTTGCATTAATGAATTTCTACTGATAATTCTGTTATGTGAACTTTGTTCTTACCTGCTTACATGAACCATATCTGTTGTCGCAATGCTTTAACCAAACCTGTTGCTTGTCTTTGGTGTTTGGTCAATCCTGCATTCCTTGGTATTGTTTATGCTTCTAGTTGAATTCTACTACATTTAGATTCCATGATCATGCATAGTCGACTGGCTTAAGTTTTGAGTCTGCTTGTTCTATTTAACCTTAAGATAATATGTCCTCCGGCCATGATACCTTTTGACTGTGAGATCTTTGTGTTATACTCAGGATGATTATACTTCTCATCGATTGGTTGCTTGCCTGTTTGTCAGGTATAATTGTCATTTCCTAACTATGACCCTGTCTGACCCCTTATGACGTAGACCCCTAGTATTTAAAATCCTTTTATGGCTAATGCTCTATTATGAATTCATTCTGGAAAGCTAGCATGTTCACCTCATATGTGCTTAATAAGTTTACCCTGTTGATCCAATGTGGCATGTCTCCTTAACTCCCCTAGTTTTATGACTATCCTTAGCATGCTCTCCCCTGCTTAATGATTTAACCTATGTTGCATTTACTATGTTGCAAAGTGAGTCTGTTGACTCTCCTAGTTTCGTGTTCTTTGTTTAATCAATACTATCACTCTTGCTTCTAAAATGCCAATGTGTTTAAAATCCAGCTAAATGTCATACAACCCTGTCTCTATGAGGTATTGCTTTAGAATTTGTTTGGTTGGTTTCTATGTGTGGTCTATTAAGTTTTTGGTAAATTGGTCAATATTGTAACTCTTGGGCTGGATACGAGTCCATATGTGGCTTTGGGCTGTGCAAATGGGCATACTCTCCTCTAGGAATTGGGAAGTACTTGGATTTGGGCGTGCTATTTTAGTGAGATAGTCTATTGAAGGTCCAGGCAGTGCTAGGTTAACTCTTCTTCAGTTTGCTCCCTTTGTTGGGCCTGTAGTAATCTTGGTTCTGTAATATTTGAAGTCTGTTTCTTCTTTTATCTTTGGTCATGTAAAAATTTATAAATAAACGACGGGGAAATTAACAAATAGGGGATTGGTGTATTCTAATGCTTGAATGAAAGGGTAGAAAACATGCCTATAGGGTCTATATGCTATTTCGTTCAACATGTCTTATTTGTTATTTTGCTTAGTGTGTTGCACACTAATAGAAATCATGCCTATAGGAATCACACTCATTTCACTCGTATAGCGCCTTTAAGTAAACAACTTTGACATAGTAATCGGGTAGCAAGAGATGATATTCTGTGCCCGCTTAATAATATGAGCAACCCCTACCTTAAGGGAGTTGCGAAGTATTATTTATGTTGCACGAGTTGATCCTTTTGGCTAAAAAACTTAGGACCCCCCTTTTACTATATACTTGTTGTTCACACTTAGTCATTTAATATAGACCAGCCGGATTGTACCCTTATAATCTTTAAGATCTGTACTGATCATTAATATAGCATAATTCTATGGGTTATGTTATAACAGAACCTTCAACTACTACATCTTTCTTTACTTATATGATCACCTAGCTCAATTATCTAATCCACACGGTGTAAACCTCGGTCGAGAACCATAGTTGCGGACCTTGAAGAGTGCCTAACACCTTCTCTTTGAGGTAATATGAGCTCTTACTCGATCTTTGGTGACGTAGACCAGTCAAACAGAGTTATTTCCAAATAGGTTCCCTAACGCATCTTAAAAATCATTAGGTGGCGACTCTTCTCTTTTAGTACACCATTTAAAAGAATTGTCACATGTCGAAATCCATTTTCGAGAGAAAATAGAGCGCGACAATACCTTGAGTGATATTCCTGAAAAGCATGCCAAATTCTTATTGTGTTAGAGTTTAACCTTTTATTAGTTTGAGCTCCGTTCCGCTATATGCTAGTATTATGATGTAATGTTGTTGTCGGCTGTGGAAAATGAGCATCAGACCCTTCTAAGCTCGTCACTACTTTCATCCCAAGGTTAAGCTTGTTGCTTATTGAGTACGTGGGGTTGGTTATACTCATACAACACTTTGCACTTCATGTCCAAATCTATGTGTTGCTGATCGTGATAGTGACCCGTGAGCCGGATCCGGACTAGTTGGAGATTGCTAGGTAGCAATGGTGTTCCATTCGCAGGCTTTGAAGTCCCTTTCCTTATTTCATGATATTATTGTTTAGTCTTTTGGACATTATTGTATTTAACTCAGAACTTGTATTTACTCATTTTATGGAGCTCATGTACTCGGTGACACCATACTATGGGGTGGTTCTCAGTTGTATCGTTATTTTGACTTTATTTATTTATATTAGTCTACTATTTGATACTATTTCTTATCATTGTTGATGTTTATTTTAGCATATGTATTGTTGTCTTGACTGTCAAGTGTTGTTAGGTGCCAATATGGCTAGTGGGATTTTAGGTCGTGACCCCCAACTCTAGTAACACATAGCAGTCATGTCCATGCTAGAAGAATTTCCTCTTAACAAGGATAGCAAAAATACTTATCTCTTCCTACGACCATCTCAACCTTTCACAACTACCTTTTCTTTAGAATTTACCTCCAACCGGCTCAAATCTAGCCAAATAATACTCAATAAGGTTAAATAAGTTCATAGAAACTATTTTCAAATAATAAAACTTCAATCTTTAATCAATTCTCAAAAAGAGAACCAGTGTCAACTCGAGCCTACATGGTCAAAACCCGAGTCTAGGACTAGATCTCGTTGACTCTTAATCCCACGATTCCAAATATGAATTTAGTTTTTAAATCCAAGTCAAAATTGATGTCCAAAATCTCAAATTATACGATCTTAAATTGTAGACAAAAACCTCAAATTTCACTTTAAAATTTCACGTTTTAGATGTAGAAATCCATGGGGATTCAAGGTATATGATCAAATCCAAGTGAAAATTATTTATCCTCGAGATTGTAGTGAATTCTCTCTTTAAATCTCCTCTTTACGTTCTACAAAACTCAAAAAAGGTGAATATTAGTTAAGTCTCGAAACTTGAACTAAAAATTACCCCTGCTAGCAAAATGCTCTTCGTAATCATGGTCATCACCTACGTGATTGTAATGCACAAAAGTGCCTCTGCCAATTCTTCTATGCGATAGCGTGAAATCCTCCACGATCGCAATTCACTAGCCAGCCAACCTACGTGATCGCGACATGAAGCCTCGTAACCACGAAGCCAAATAGCCTTATCCCCTTACACTCCTCTATGAGACCGCATCGCCTTCCACACGATCGCATGTTTAAAGCCACCCATGCACAGACCTCATACACGAACGACCTTCACTATGCGACCGTGATTCAATACTCCCTCTGGCACAAATCATTCTACGTGATTGCGAGACTATGCTAGGCGATCACGATGCACTGTTGTGCACCAGTAAACCAGCAATCTCCCAACATGCTTTGGGTGGTCCAAAATTCACCCAAGCCCTCGGGACCCTCTTCAAATATTCCAACAAGTCTATAAACTCTATCCAGACCTATCTGAGGTCTCAAAACACATATAGAATTATCACAATAAAGAATCAAAGGCCAAACAATATATTGAACTCTCTTAAGTTCATAAACGTCTGAACTTCTAACCAAGCGTCTGTTTCATGCCTAGACACCATAGATCTCTACCAAACTTTGCACAAAAGTTTAATTCAACTGCACAAACCTATCCAAAGTTACAGAATACAAATCATATTTCGATAACATCAAAGTCCACTATTGGCCAAACTTATGAACTCCAAAAATGCTTCAAAATGCTAACTTTCAATAAATGGTGCCGAATCCTTATTGGAACCTCCAAAACCAAATCCGAATATACAAATAATTCTAAAATCATCGTACATACCTATTGGAACCTTAAAATCTTGATCCGAGGTTGTTTACTCAAAGTCAAACCTTTCAACTCTTACAACTTAAGGCTACCAAATAGAACTAAGTGTTCTCATCTAGTTCCACCGTGCTGAAGTCCAAAACATTTGACTTATCTTCACGATACCTCTAACGCACAAAAACATGAAATACTAGATGAACTCTCGAAAGACTAGAAGGCAAAGTGTAACGACCCGACCAGTCGTTTTGCTTTCTTGATACCTGTTCCCCTAATTAAGACTCCTTGTATGTGCTTTTACTGTTTATGACTTACGGGGATGGTTAGTTTAGGTTTGGAAGGGCTCGGGTTGAAATTGGAATACTTAATTCCTTAATAGAGGCTTATAATGGTTAAGTTTGACTTGAGTCAATATTTTGAATGAACGACCTTGGAACCGTGATTTGATGGTCCCAATAGGTTCGTATGATGATTTTGGACTTGGACGTAGGTTTGGTCGGGTTTCGGATGACTCGAGAGCGTTTCACTGATTAATATTGAAAGTTGGCACGTTGAAGGTTTTCGAGTTCTTTAAATTTGGTTTGAAGTAGGTTTTGGCGTTATCAATGTTCGTTTGGGATTCCGAGTCTGGGAATAGTTTTGCATGGTGATTTTTGACTTGTACGCAAAATTTGGTGTCGTTCCGGGTAGTTTAAGTATGATTCGGCGCGTTCGGAGTAAGTTGGAAGAACTTGAAGTTCATAAGTTGATTTGTTTTGGTTTGGGGCTTAATTTTTAGTTTTAATGTTGTTTTACGTGTTTTGAGGTGTCAAACCAGTCTGTCTAATGATTAAAAACTTTTTGGTATGTTTGGACGGGCCCTCGAGGGCATGGGGTGCTACTCGGACGATGTGCGGAACATGGTTGAACTTGTAAGGAAGGCTGAAGCAGCAGGGGTTCTGGTGTAATTGCATTTCCAAAGAATCTGCCGCAAGTGCGAACTCGCAGAAGCAAGCCAATGATCGCAGAAGTGGCCTGGCATGGACTGACGAGTTGTCGCAGAAGCGGAGCAGGAACCGCACCTGGGAACGTGCAGGTGCGAGGAAGCTGATCCCAGAAGCGGAAGGGTGCCAACTAGCTTGGGTTCGCAAGTGCGACACATTCGCTGTAGAAGCGGGCTCACAGAAGCGAGAATGGCAGACCTGGGCATGGTCCGCGCTTATGATGATTTTGTCCGCAGAAGCAGAGCCGCAGGTGTGACAGTGTGATCGCAGGTACGAAATCGCTGAGGTAGTGAGGTTCATTTAATACGGACTTAGGCACATTTTCCCCCCATTTCCACTTAGAGAGGTCGACTTTGGAGCTCTCGGAGAGGGGTTTTTCGTCTATCATCGTGAAGTAAGTGACTCTAACTATATGTGAGTTTAATACCCGGATTTTGGATAGATGTTTAACATGTAAATTGTAAAAATCATGGGTTTAGATTAAAAACCATATTTTTGATAAAAAGAGGATTACACCACGAAAATGATTATGGAATCGGGTAGAAATTATATATTTGAGTTCGTGAGGTTATGGATTACATTTATCTTCGATATTTTTCAGATTCGGGGCACGTGGGCCCGAGGGTGAATTTTAGGAATCATTCAATATGGGTTGGGTAATTACTCTAATAGCTAGATTATGATATTATGAGTGTATGTTAATTAATTTATATAATATTTGGCTAGCTTCGCATTGTTCGGCACCAAGTTGAAGCTTTAAAGTGGATTTGTGGACCGGAAAGTGAGCTTTGGCGCGAGGTAAGTCTCTTGCCTAACCTTGTAAAGGGAATTTATCCCATAGGTGTATGAAATTACTATTTGATTTTAATTGTTGGGGCTACGTATGCACGAGGTAACGAGAGTCCATGCGTAGCTACAAATCATGCTTAAGTCCGGGTAGTTTTAGGACCCAAATCATGAAATACTTGTATTGTTGCACTATGCTTGTTAATTTAAGTGCCTAAATTATATTGAAACTTGACAAAGGATTCGTAAAGTCTGAATTTCACTTACTTTGAGTATTGGCGGGTTACTTGACCACTAATAGAACTTGTGCCTATTTAGGTATTAGTCTTTTGATAGCTTTTAAAAATCTGATGTTCATAGAGTATTCTCTCTTGTTGTGGAGCGGGCGAAACGCCTCGGCAGTATAATTGATGCATCTATGGTTCGTGCTGTTCGACCCTCGGCAGTATACACATTATTTTGGATCAGGCCGTACGACCTCGGCATAAATCGTGCGTGAATACGTTTGGAGCTCGACTACACTTGATACTATATATATGACTTGAGAGGTTATAATTTATTTATTTGCCCGAAATTGTTGGAGTTAGTATGTGTCGGTTGGAGGTTTTTAAATTGACTATCAGTCAAAGAATCATTTATTTACTACTTTTTTAATGTGTAATTATTACCATTATTATTCATGTATTCCCGCCCTATTTAGAATTTCTTTATTTTATTTGTTGACCCAAAATAAGCATTGTTGTCGACCCTCCGTCACTACTTTTTCGAGGTTGGACTGGATACTTACTGGGTACATGCTGTTTATGTACTCACGCTACATTTCTGCATTAATCGTGCAGGATCTGAGGAAGGTGCATATGGTTTTCATTTAGGCACGCATCCCCGTTACCCCGAGGCATAATGGTGAGCTGCTCTCTGAGGCCGTTTTGCAGCACCCGCAGTCTCTCTTTGTATTTACATTATGTCTATATTATTTCAGATAGTAGCATAGGTGTTTTGTATATTCTACTAGTTGCTCATACTCCTGTGACACCGGGTCTTGGAAACATGCTAGTAGACTCTTTATGGTTTTGATCATTTAGTTCACTGTATTTTTCCCTTGCATTAGCTTACGCTTTACTTTACTATAATTTTCTACTTCTCATCCACTTAATAAATAAGAATCAACTACTTTGAAATTATAAAAAAAAAGGAATAAATACATGACTAGTTTACCGTTGGCTTGCCTAGCGGCGACGTTGGGCATTATCATGGCCTATAGAGGAAATTAGGTCGTGACAACATGGTATCAAAGCAATAGGTTCAGGTAGGTCTCAGGAGTAATGAGCAGGCCTAATAGAGTCTTGCGGATCGGTGCGAAGACGTCCGCACTTATCTTCAAGATGCTATAGGGTGTTAGGAAACTACTCTTTCTTCATCTACTATCGTGCAGTTGATGTTATGTTAAGTATCCTTCTCTTATTCTCTAACAGATGGTTAGAACGCGCGCAACAGATGTACCCGACCATGGAGGAGCTTCTCCCCCTATTGCTAGAGGCCGAGGGAGGGCTCGAGCTCGTGGTAGAGGACGATGGTGTCCTAGAGTTACTCCAGTTGTGCCACTTGTGGATCCAGTTGAGGATCCTGTTATTGAGGAGCAGGACGGGGTGCCTGCAGCAAAGACAACCCCAGTGGATTTTTTGTCCGCACCAGGATTCCAGGAGGTCATGGGTCGTATGCTGCAGTTCATGGATTCTATTAAGCAGGCTGGTTTATTTCTAGTAGACCTATCCACATCTCATTGGGCAGGGGAAGCACAGACCCCTACCTCTCAGGCTCTAGGGCATGCAACTGCCGTATATCAGACCTCGGGCACACTACCCGTGGGCGTAGCTCAGCCGCTTAAGCTACTGGACGGCGGCTATTCCGGATCCCAAACAAGTTGTGGCCGGTGAGCCGCATAAGCTACTGGACAGGTGGACCAGGCTACATCCTCCTGCCTTTGAAGGTGAGTGACATGAGGACACCCAGAACTTTATTGATCGTTGCAGGGACATACTACACAATATGAGGATATTGGAGTCCCACGGGGTGGACTTTACCACCTTTCAACTGGGGAGCAAGGCCCATAGATGGTGGCAGTCCTACCTTCTTGGAAGACCAGCAGGTTCTCCTCCCTTAACTTGGGACCAGTTTATACGTCTCTTTCTGGATAGATATATTCCACCCTCTCAGAGGAAAGAGTTGCGGCGTTAGTTTGAGCAGCCCTAGCAGGGTTAGATGTCGGTGACCTACTATGAGGCGAGATTCTATGAGTTTTCTCGCCATGCACTCATGGTACTTCCCACCGAGGCAGAAAGAGTGCAGAGGTTTGTTATAGGTTTACACTCTGGTATTCAGGCCACTATGGCCCAAGAGATTGAGATGGGGACTCCTTACTGGTATCTTGTAGAGATAGCTCGGAGGATCAAGGGTGTTCGTCAGCGGAGCCTAGAGCATATGCCGAGGGACAAGCGGTTTTGATATTCTGGAGGGTTCAGTGGTGCTCCATCTGGGGGCATAGGTCAGTTTGTGAGGGATCAGTCTAGGAGGCGCACAAATCCTGCACCGCTACCTCCTCGGGATGCTCCACTGCGGCCCTATTTCAGCACCATCACAAAGAGCTCCTACCGTCCACCGGCAATTCAGGGTTCCTCCAATGGGAGTTCAGGTCCCCAGAGTCAGACTCAGGGTTAGTTATTTTCCGTACCGAGAGGTTATTTTGAGTATGGGGATCATGGTCATGTGAGGTGATTCTACCCTAGGCTTCGAGGCAAGGCAGTACAACAATATCATCGGTCTATGATTATAGAACTAGCTGTCGCAACAGCCGTCCGGCCACTCAGAGGCAGAGGGCAGGTGTGTAGGGGTCGTTGTAGAGGTGGAGGCCAGTCAGGTGGCTCTCCAGCATTGTTCTATGCTTTTCCAGCCAGACCAAATGCAAGAGCCTTAGATGCCGTGATCACATGTATTATTTCTGTCTGGTGTAGGGATGCTTCGGTACTATTTGATCCAGGGTATACATATTGATATGTTTCATTCCTGTTTGCTCATTTTTTTGGTGTTCCTTGTGAGTCCTTGGGTACTCCTATACATGTGTCCACGCTAGGGGGCGATTCTGTTGTTGTGGATCGGATCTACCAATCCTGTATTCTATGGTTATATGACTAGAGCAGATCTTCTGGTGCTCGACATGACCGACTTTGAGGCCATCCTGGGCATAAACTGGTTGTCTTCATATCATGTCGTCCTTGATTGCCATGCCAGGACTGTTACCTTGTGATATGCTCAAATTACACCTTAAGAATAGTGTAAGCGGTCGGTGTCAAATATAATAACCCAACAAGGTTAGGGTCGAATCCCACAGGGAATAGGTGTGAAACGTTTATCTACCTAGTGTAATACTCAACTAAGTCGTAATTCTATCAAGTAATTGTAATAGAGAAGTGTATTGAATTTAAGTTTAAAAGAAGATTGATTGCAATATTGTGAACGTAAATAATATAAATTAAAGAAACCAAGGTTGTGTTCCCCTTAATGCAATATAATGCTATTGATATTAATATAATATAATTCCAACGGAAGACTTTCTTGATATGCAATTGATGCCTAATTTACTACCCAATATTTTCCAATAGTTGGATAATATGTCCTCTTTATGATATTCCCAAATACAAAAGAGTTGTGATCAAGAACAATCAATTAATGCCAAATTAAAATCCACCTATTCCTAAGCGATTTTATTAAACAAGGTTTAAAGCCTTGAGTCTTTGTTATTTACTTCTACCGAATTCTATCCCACTTTCCCAAGCAAAGATAAAACTAAATGGCGTTTGTCAATGTTTGCAACCATTAACAATTATTTAAAGAATAAGAAGTAAATAAATATCAATCATCCGTTGAAACGATATTCAATATCAAAATCTCAATAACATCATACCCATCTAGGGTTCACAACCTTAGCGTTTAGAATTAGCTACCTATGCTGAAAATTAAATGAGAAAGAATAGTAATTGTCATCATCTTACAAAATGGAAGGTAATTGATCCAAAAAGCTTCCAAGAATTCAAACTAGTCTAAGCCGTGTACTTTGTGCTTTCAATTCTGACAAGATATCCTTCACAAAACCCTATTAAACCTATTTATAAAGGCCCAAAACCCGAGGCAAAGTCCGAACTAATTTGCCCCTGGTGTTAATAATGCGGACCACATTTCTGTTGCAAAACAGAAATGTGGTCCGCAAATCTTCTTCCTCCGTCGCATTTCTAACCCCAGGATTTTGCCTTCATCGCATGCTGTAATTGCGGTCCGCATATCGATTATGCGATCGCGAAATGCGATCGCATTCTTCACCCTGATTTTCACCCAGAAACTCTTCTTGCGTTTGCGATTTGCTTGTGAGCTATGCGGTCCGCATTCGCTGTTCACGATCGCATACTCACATCTGTGATGCTTTTTAAGTCTTTTCTTGTCTTTAGTTGGCCTTTTTAGCTCTTTTCCGTTGCGTCCTTACACTCGATGTTCTGCAAATACACTAAAATTACATAAGTATCGGTAGAATTTGCACATAAAATAAGTTAAACTCTAAGCAAGTAGTATCAAAATGTGCCGAAATTACCCGGCACATCATTTACTCCCTTCCCTTCCCTTCTAGAAACTTCTAAGTCAGTTAAAGACTAAGATTCCCCTAAGTTTTCATATTCCCCTTATCCCCCTTGTACTTCTAGTAATTACAAACAACTATCACAAGAAACTTAAACAGATTAAAAATTACAGCAAAGCAAATAATATTCAAAATCTAACCAAATTTAGATAATTAAACTAATTTAATCATGTAATTAACTAATCAACCTAAACATGTGAACATTCAAACTAGTAATTACTAATAAATGCAAAACTAATAATTTATTAAACTAATTCAATCAATGAACCATTTCAAACAAGAAAAATGAGAAGGAAAAAAAAAAAAAGATTACCCCTTTAGAGACGCCCCTGCCGGCCTCAAAGAATCCAGGCAATGGTCGATATCGTCACAAGAGCACTCGTTCACGCTTAAAGCGGAGTCAGTGCTACATATAATGATAGTAACCATGGCCGGTATTAGAACTGGAAGCAGGATGATGAAGAAGGTGTTAGAAGTCTGGTGGGTCAGCGGATGGTTGGCCAAAATCTAACCAACATGAAACGCTGTGAAACCAACATCCATCGATAGCTCTCAACAAGAGCAGTCGATTGGTGTAAGTTATAACGTGAGACAGTCCCGGATTAGAAGAAAAATCAAAAAGGACGAATCTAGGTTTTTTTGGAATTTTTAGATCTATAAATCGTGGTGAACGATGAGGTTTTCAGAGAAGATGATGGTGTATTAAAGACGAGGGAGTGATGGGGATTACATTGTGGTATTTTGGGGCTATTTGGAGGTAGGTCGTCGCCGTGGGCGATTTTCGGTGGCGGCATGGGGCGGAGGCTTAGAGAGAGGAGACGAAGGATTCTATGAGGTCATTTGGGGGGTAGGGGGTCTCCGACAATTATAAAGGGAAGGGAGGCCAGTTCCGAGTCGTTGATCTTAATCAAACAAACTGCTGAGATTAACTCAAGCCAAACGGGGCCGTTTGGTGCTAATGAAAGCTGGAGCGCCTTTTTTCTTTGTGTGTGGGTTGGGCATGCATTGAAGGGATTTAGGTCATTCAATTTTTCTTGGCCAGTTCGAATTATAGGAGACCAGCCTTTTCTTTCCTTCTCATCTTTCAATTTTAAATTTTCAACTTTAACAACTTTTAATTAATCCACCTAAAATCAAAATTAATTTACAAAATTATCCCTAATTATCTAGTTTGATCTAGCAATTAATAAATCCATTAACTATTTGACACATTAAAGAAAGAAACCAATTGATTAAACCTAAAATGTCAATATGCAACATGTCTAATGTATTTTTTTTGTGACTTTTCAATAAATTTGTAATTAACTCCTACGATGCAATCTAAAAATCAAACATGAAGGATAAAATATTTTTGAAAATTTTTCTATAACTTCTAAATATTCCTAGTAAAGCAAATATGCCAATGGTCTATTAATGCTCAAGAAATGCAATCAAATAAATAAACAAAAATCGTAAACTCTATAAAAACAATTTTCTGATTTTTGGGAGTAATTTTCTTGCGTGACAAAAATTACGTGCTCACAAAAATAATTACTTTGTTGCATTTAGCTTATATTGTAACCACCACTAACAGTCCAGTGTTTAGTTTCTAGTTAAAAAATTGTATCGAATAATGTGATTCTTAATCATGTTTTGATACGTATCCTAAAGCAAGGATTGTCGTAGTATTTCAGTAATCCGTTCGAACCGGGTGGAATCAGAAATTCTGATAAGAAATTACGAAACTATCCAACATGCAACGCTAGAGATTTGGACATGCAATTTTCTTATGTTACGGAGATTCAAAAATTTATTTATATATATACTGCACCATTTATGCAATATAAACAGTTTAATTTCCTTCATAGCATGGCAGCTTAAGATATGTATATGTAGCTAAAATCTAATTAAGATGTACTAAATTGATATAAATAAAGATGTAAAGTGTAGTTAACACGCTATGTTATGATTTAAATCTTTTAAATTTAGTAGTTGAAACACTAAAGAGTAAGTTGACTTGCAAATTATTGAAAAGAAATATAGCAAACATAAAATTGCACATTATGAGATTAATCAGGAAAGGCGTGTCCTTTACTGTGTGCTTGTTTTTAAAAATTAAAAGAAAGAGAGCAAAAAATAGCTCATTTTCAAGTCTCATTAGGACCAACTGAAAACGACGAAAGTGGGATGAATTGAATTACGTTTATTTATTGACGACAAGTTGGTTACTTGAAGCTTCCCACTTTCTTCCTACCTGCACATAATGCTTTCCATCTCGTTACTATAATATATTCTATCATCTGTCACTTTATGTTTCTAGTGCTTTCCATGTTTAAAGATATACTTAAATCTTCTGCGTCCAATTACCTGTGAGCATTGTGCCCTTCAGTCAATCACATCAAACAAGATATAACAAATATAACTTAGGTTCTCCACCCTACTATTCTTAATGGAGTGATTTAAGTCCGTACATTACGGTCATTTAGCACAAAAAAAGTTTCTCTTTTGTAATAGAGAAGCACAAAAGTGTAATCCACAACAAAGGAGTAAAGCCAATTAACGTTTTTCGCCCAGGTCAAATATCGCTTTTTATGGTGGGACAAGAGATTTTAAAGCCATTTCCATTACTTTTTGATGCCCTTAACTCCATATAAGAAGAATAAGACAAACCTAAATAATTTATACTAAACTGGCCCAAAAGTGATGGCAAAGTCATTTTCTTGATGCCTTCATGAATAGAAAAGGACGCAATTCAAAAGCACTAAAAGCTTACAAGAAGCAATATGGCATAAAATTCAAGCAACTTAGACCAATTGTAGTTCTTTCAAAGTAGCCAATGTGGTTCAGGTACATAACAGCAGATAAAAATAAAAGCCGCTGGCATTTCCTGAACCGGATAGCATCTAGTGAGGCATATTTTGGGGGAGTGGAGATGAATAAACTAAAGGTTACAACAATATTGGCATAGCAATCTGGCGAATGGGGGTGTCTCAATCACTTCAACGGGATCATAGCCATTTCATTCGTTCAGCTTGCACACATCGACAAATTTTTGCACTGCATTGTGATATTGAGTCCCCTGCAACAGCATCATGAAATAGAAATATGAGCAATGAGCCAGTGTTGTCAAAGGCGAAAAGCATTAAAAAGCGCTCCTGGTCTATCAAGGCTTTAAGCGCAAAGCGCAATTAAAGTGTGGGCTTTAGTTAAAAAAAAGCACAACGAAGAAAAAAATAAAAGTATACATGTAATGCAAGAAAAAAAGTAACAAATTCATTCATAATGATTCCCTTAAAAATTAATAATATCTTTTAACCAATTATATTATTGTTTTGTAACACTCTATTCAATATAGAACTCATTGGCAATGAGGCAAGGCCCTGAGTGCCTTGCCTACACTAAAGCACAGTCTCAGATGAGCCTTTGACAACAATGCAATGAGCTAAAGAAGATATGAACAAGAAAAAAAAGAAAAAACAAGAAACACCAAGCCCTGTTGATAAATAAATGAACGGAAAGGATGTTTGTGTGTGTGTGTGTGGGGGGGG
>MCJB01029902.1:195013-209202 GCA_002018475.1 Nicotiana obtusifolia | reverse complement strand
CCCCCCCTTTCTCATTTCATTCATCATTCAGTTAAAAAAAATGATGTTCTAACTTCGTTGGCTAGAATTTAAAGGCATTAAATTTACCTCAACCAACTGATCGTTCTTTAGAAGACTCTTCACCCGGTATATCTGATTTTTTAAGAGATAATCATGCCTCAGAAGTTTTGCATCTCGTGTTAAGAGTACTCTCTTCTCTTTACATGCTTGTTCTATTAAATCCCTGAAGAAAACAAAAGATAGAAAAAATATCACAAGGGATGTCATATAGGGGGAAAAAATATGGCTACTGAGTCTCCACTTAGAATCAGCGAGGTCAAGTAATCGAAAGCCATTCAGCACCTTGATTGAGGCTTCTTTGAATAAGGAACAGCAGCATCAATGCCAACACATCTTAAATGTTTCGCCAATCCTTCAACCTGAAAGATTACCACAACGTTCCAATAATAGCCAGAAAAAGAAGCAAAAGTGCCATAGTTTGGCCTCCCAAATAAAGAGAAAAAGCAGAACTCTCCACCTCACAGCAAGAGAGGGCGGTAAAGAAGTCTAGGCGTATCAGTTTTATAGAAAAGAAATATCTGTAGCTAAAATGTGGTATCTCACCATCACATCACATAGAAACTTAGGGGACCCATCCCCACCGGAGGTCACATCCCAGGGTGGAGGACCTTGCCATTCTTCATCACCTTCTGTTGGCCTTTGTTTGTTTGCTATTCTACCAGATGATTTCCTTGCTTTCTTTCTCGAGATCTTTGGCTTTCTGTCAGATTCAGCTAACAAAATTTTATCACCATACTTTTGGACAATTGGTGAAAGCACATTATCCATCTGATTAGCTTGATCAGGTGACAGTGCGGTGACCACTTCCTCTGAGATGGGGACTCTTTTACAAAAATCAGGTGCAAGAGCTTGCACCATCTTTGAAGCTTCACCAAATTTGATGCTACACATTTTGTTAGAATTTTGATGTGTGCCAAGTATCTGCTTCAGCCCAAGATCCAGTCTCATCTGGAGGCTAGTTATACTTTGGACAGAATTCCCTGAAATGGACCATTTAACCAAATGTAAAGAGAACAGACCAGATAGAGATAATGCAGTGAAAGATGAGTTTCTTTGCCCGTGTGATGGTCTATAGCTCCTGATGGCTGACAGGACATAACTGTCCGTTTTATTTATCATTTATTCTTGGATATCGCATATCGAAAATTGAGAACTGAAAATCTAATTGGACAGGTGAGGTATAAAGATAGGTCCAAAATTGGATTAATCTCTCTCCTATCACCGCACTACTTCAAACACTTAACATAACAAAAGCATCTTTCAGATGAAAGTGCATACTTCATACCCCCAATTGTTGTTCAAAAGGAGAGCATTATACTCCAGTAGAAAACCTAGTGAACATACTCAAGACACCTGACTTTCTGCTTTAGAAAGAACAATCTTTGCGATCAAGGAAGTTGGTTACTGGTGTGTCAGAGCTGCTTCAAGGAAGCTGTAACACATGGGCATGCACTAGAACAAGACAAGAAAGGTACTTCACCAACCTTCTTTCACAACCTTAACCTTGAAGACTTCAAAGATATGAATTAAGCAATGAGCATCGGCTGCTGCGTATTGCATTTGCTCTTCCGTCAGAGGTCGCTGTGACCAATCACTGCATTGCAGTTCCTGCAATCAAGATGCACTAATTTGAAACAAATCTTTCTATAATCAAACCATATTTATCTTCCTGGCTAACAAAACGCCAGCATCAAGATTGCACACCTTTGATAGAGAAATTCCCAAAACTTCCTGACAAATTGTTGCCAAGCTCTTTATTTGCTTCGACAATCTTCTCCCTGGTTGCCTGGGTTGCAGGTTATTGTATATGCTTGTAATATCTAAAAAGGGTTCCACCTAGTCACCAACTATTAGCTAGTATACGACAAGTATTACCCAAATAAAACAGTTAAATCAGTTCTATATAAAGGTAACCAATCATACAGGTGTACAGCTTACAGAATGTGTTACTTGAACCAAGATCGCTTGAAGAGAAAAATGTCCAAGTACTTTAGCAAATAACAAATATTAACTGCAGCAATAACATATTGATAAAACAACAATTCTTTTACAATCTAGGCTAGTTATAACAAAAAAGCATATAACTTTTTATCGAGCTGCAGATCTTTAAGCAACCTATATATTAACATATAAAACTTCCACATTTACTGTAATTCGAATAAATACTTTTCAGAAGGCAAAGAAGCAAAACTAACCCTGTCGAAACCGGGTTCGCAGCCATGAGAGCAGAAAGTAGAAGACAAGTACACCAAATCCTGCTTGAACCTAAATCCCAATTTCAGTATAAAAGGCGACACGAACGCATCCCTGGTGAGCTGGTAAATTGATGGTAAATGGATTGATGCCAGGTCAATTAAGAAGACTGGGGATTCGATCGACGAATCGTCGGGGCCGGCGATATGGCAAGCGATTTGAAGAAGAGAGACGGTGGGGAAAGTAGACTGGTGGGTTCGAATGGGCTTCCATTCGGCATCGAGTCCGATGACGGCAGAGTGAGTTAACGCTCGAGTCAGATGGTTGAACTCGGGCGAGTCAGTGGATGAGACCAGGTATATGGTTATTGGATTCTGTTCCGACTCCATGGTTCGGGGAAGTCCGTCTCTTGACGGTCCTTAGGCCGATGCGTTTACTATATTGGGATATTCCCATGACTTGTCTCTATCATTGGTTAAAGAGTAACCGGTACTTTTTTTTAAGTAATCTATTTTTAAATAAATATTTTTTAGTGGAAGATGTTTCACTTAAAAAGTATTTTTTTTGGCAATAAAACACAAAAATATGATTTTAAGAAAAAAATTATTTTTCAATAATATTTTCTATAAAATATCGTATGGTCGGATTAAACACAAAATCGATGTATATTTTCGACCGACTTTTACCTTTTCATCATTGTCATCTTGAATGGGTATTGGTCCTAATTCATTAGAGCTCCACGAGCTTACTTGATATATCATTTTGTAATGTGATAATGTTCCTACTGTTTGTTTATGTATCAATTCTAGATATAGATCCTCTAAGTCGTTAAGCTCGTTTGTGTTTTATTCTTTCGTAGGTTAAGATTGTATATTAAGCTTGCTAACACTTTTTACTTGTTAAAGAACTTAATCTTGAGGCATATAAAGTGAACGTGAATGGAACATTCACCTGTCATAGTTAATTTTAAGAGTTATTTATGAATGATAACTATCTTTTAATTTAATTGCTTTTCATAGTTATACTTAATTTAAAATTTACCTATCATAACTATATACCAAATACATAGAGTTATTCCATTATTTTAAAAAAATTCCCCAAAACCCCCTCTTTCTCTTCTCCCTTAACTCTCTCTCATTTTTCCATCTATCTTCTCCCTCGGCCAGCCGCGCGTCCAACTTCTTCGCCACCCACTGCCGTCCAGCGAGCAATAACGGCAGAGAAGTCGCCGCCGTTCATCTTCTCTGGCAAAGCTCTACTGGAACCCAACCAAACAGTCGCCTCCTTTCACCATGAATCACCCTTAAACACCATCGACACTCGCCGTCAGATCCAGATCTGAAATCACGAAGTTGTGATCAATCCATTACTGGCAGCGAAATAATGGTGGAGGAAGATCAGAGGCGTCACCGGATCTGGATCTAACAGAGATGCCAAAATTCATGGCTTCTTCCTCTTCTTTGTATCTCGCATTTGGGTGTACTCGTCTGGCAGAAAACTTATTCCTCCACCATTGCTTTTCATGCCGAAAAAAACGAGCCGCCTCTTTCTCCTCCGCTGCCTTCCACAACGGAAAATTATTATATAAATACAACGTATTTTGTATTCGTAAGAGATCTAAATTGCATTTTGTACTTTCACCAGAGATCCGGCGGGACTTGATTGTAGGGGTCGACATAATACCAACTGAACCGAAAAAAATAGCTGAACCGGTAATTTCAATTTATTCGGTTCGGTGTATTCTGCTTTTTGGTCGGTTAGCGGTTTATAATTTTGTAAAATTCGATATTCGGTTCGATGATCAATTTTTGGGTTGTGGTTTTTCGGTAACCGAAAAACCGAAGTTTTGTAAATATGCTACTAAGCTTAACTCGTTAAGCAGAAAGTATATTTGTTAGCTTGTGTGAGCTTCCATCCTATTACCCATAAATAGACGATGCAATTTAATGTTTGTAGTAGTGGTGGGATAAATAAGGTACGATTAGGTGTAATTAGGGACAATGAAAGTTATTTTTTGTATCCTTTGGTTAACTTTGACAGCGAAAGTAAGAAATAAGTAGAAATTGACTATGCTGTGTCTGATAAGAGACGGCAATTATGTTGTCATGTGAAATTGAAGAGAAAAAATAAGCTAACCTTTAATAATTGAAACTTGATTTCTAGTAGAGAAAAATCCCAAAAGGCAGGGCCAAAACCGATCGAACTAAATCGAATATTAATCGAATCGATGTTTTAGAAATCGAAAAAATCATATTTATATTGGTTCGATTTTCGGTACACCAAATCAATAACCGAAAATCGAACAAACCGAACCGTACTGACCGACGCCCACCCCTACTTGATTGTATCTATTTTTAAATATAGTGTATTTTGTATTCTCAACGGAGATTTGGACGGATTTCACTGCATTCTGATTTTTAATGTAAATATAGTGTATTTTTAAAAGAATTTGAAAGTATTCTTCTTTTTTTAATGTAAATACAGTGGTGCTTTATATTTCTCCGGAGATCAGACCGGGCTTGATTGTATTCTCCTTTTTAAATACAATATATTTTGTATTTTTGCCGGAAGTTTGACTATATTCTTCATTTCGTCATTTTTTTATTGTAAATACATTCAAATACAGTCCAATAAGTTCAACCTTACGACATCAAATAAGGTTGGATATAACTAAATAATATATTCAAATACACGTAAAAACAAAATAAAATAAATACAGCTGAAAAGTGTACTCAAATACAGCAAACTGTCCAAAACTAGCTACGAATTATAAATATATAAAATGTGGCTACGAATTGTTAAAAACTCCTTAAAAGGTAGTGGTTTCTGTAAGTTCTCCGATCATAGTAGTTTAGTGACCCATGGTGTACGGGTCAAAGCACACTATTGGGTTGGGCTTTACCTTTCGCAATGAGCCGTTACGTGGGCCATAAAGGCCCTAACTCCATACTAATCTGTTAAGTGTCCTATGACCCGTAACATTTCTGGTGGTAATCTCCATTTTCCCGCGAATAGTACAGTAAATTGCGCGCGAAAATAAATCCATTATCGGCTTCTTCAACCGCCAAAGGAAATTAAAAACCCTATTAAAAATCCCAATCTTCTTGGCCTTTCCTGTTCTCACCCTTTCACACACGACATCGATATTAACTACATTCTCAGATTTTCATCATTTGACAATGGCTTCTTCAACATCAGTTGTCTCGCGAAGAAGAACCCAAGCTCCTAAACCACAGTCAAAGTCCAAAAGTGAAATTGTAGAAGACGATTACAGCAATACCTTATGTGAGAAATGTGGATCCGGAGATAACGCAGCTGGGCTCTTGCTTTGTGACAAATGCGACCGCGGATTTCACCTCTATTGCCTAAGACCCATTCTTGCATCCGTGCCCAAAGGCTCCTGGTTCTGCGCCTTTTGCGTTATTAACAACGACAAGCTAACCAGTATGTTCACGGATTTTCTCTGGTTTTATACATTTCAAACTTCTTATCTTAGAATTGTTGTTTTGTTGTTTTCTACTCTAAATTGAAGTTTTGATGTTGGTTGCTAATCTTTCCTTGTATGGTGATAATGATGTTATAGCCTAATATTGCTTGGCTCCAACTTGAGCCCATTTCATTCTTGGTGTTTAAGATCCTTGTGTTGAGTGAGATTGATTTCAGCAATCGTGGTCAGAAAACCAACTCCATTTTTGGGGCCTTTTCTTAAAATAAGAAAATGTCAAGAACCTCTAGAAGTAGAACATCCCAAATTATTGAGTTTTGGAATGGGAAGCCCAAATGGAAAGAAGTTCAGCTAGTTTGGAATTAAGATGTAGTAGTAGTAGTATAGTAGTACTAGTTTTATTTCTTAAGAAGAATTAGTAGTGATGAAGAAAAATTAATTAGACAGCCATGATCACATATCGTTTTATAATGCCATGGTCTCTATATGATTATAAAGATTTAAATCTGGTAAATGTAACAAAATGACTGTCCTTGCTATTTCATCTTTTAAGGAAATTAGGGGGATCCAATCACTGCTTATACATAATTTATTAGTGATTGATAAAGGTACTCTTTCTCTAATATGCAGAATTTCCTCTCGTACAAACAAAGATAGTTGATTTTTTCCGGATTGAGAGACCATCAAAGTCATTATACAATCTTAGTCTAAGTAAAGGTACATCCTAATTCCCTTGCAGCCTTTATTAGTCTGTTAACTGAATCTTATCTATTTGCTCTTATTACTTGAGATCTGACATGATTTTACTTTTGGTTCTTTTTTCGCTTTTTATGTTTGCAGATTGCCAGAAAAAGCGAAAACGTAGCAGTTTGGCAATGGCAAAGAAGAGAAGAAGGTTATTGTCCTTCAATCCTACCAAGGATCCTACCCGAAGATTGGAACAAATGGCATCTCTTGCTACTGCCTTGTCAGCAGCCGGAGCAGATTTCAGTAATGAGCTTACTTATATGCCAGGCATGGCCCAAAGATCAGCTAATTGTGCTGCACTTGAGCGAGAGGGAATGCAGGTACAACAGAACATAAAACCTTTGTAGCATTTTGACTGATCAAATGTGTCAGATTTAATCAAACTGACATGCTAATGCTGAATATAATTCTTAGAGATAAAAATTTTCGATCCCATGAAAATGAAAGTAATACATTAGCACCTTGTAACGGTTAAAGATGAGATTTTTGTATCGTCTGGCCAAGGATAAAAATAGTCACATTTTGACAATCTCTGAATAATATATGATTCAATTAGCTGCCATCAGCTAATTTGGGGCTGAGTCATGTTTAATTGATTGAGGGGAACTCCATAATGGTGTTCGTCACATAACCATTTTTTGTTGATGAAAAGAACTGCAGCGGTTTACATGGACATGCGCCTTTTGTGCGATAGTAATTTTTTTCATACAATTAGCAACTTAGCATGCTGGTTGCGGGGAAAAAAACACAAAAGAAGAAATTGAGATTTTGAATTTCCTTGGAAAAAATTTAAGTAGCTTTTGCATGATCTGTTAACTTGCAAATATTAAGACTTCTATATTCAACTCCAGGTATTATCAAAAGAAGATACAGAAACTTTACATTTGTGCAAGAATATGATGAAACAGGGTGAATGGCCACCTCTGATGGTTGTTTTTGATCCCAAAGAGGGGTATGTGTTCCAACTACTACTTTGCTTTCCTCTTTTTTCACAAATCATCATTTTTGTATCATATTTAATATGAGATGCTTCATTTGTCTATTGTTTTCATTTTTCAGATTTACAGTTGAAGCAGATAGATCCATAAGAGACTTGACAATAATTACTGAATATGTTGGAGATGTTGATTACTTGAAGAATCGGGAAACTGATGATGGTGATAGCATGATGACTCTTTTAACTACTAGTGATCCCTCAAAAAACCTCGTCATTTGTCCTGATAAGCGCAGTAATATTGCTCGATTCATCAATGGGATAAACAATCATACACCGTATGTTCATTAGCCCTCAAACACTTGTGTGCTATTGAGCTTACTACGATATCCCATTCTTATCATAGTTGTTTATGCATGACATACTTGATCTTCTGAATCTTATGCATCATCGGTTAGTCTTGCAGGTTGCATCATGTGTTCTTTCTTGTGAAATGAAACTGAGCTTTTCATTACAAAATTATACGATTTACTGGTCTTTTATTATATGGAGAACTAATATTTCAGAAATTCTTAATGTTACAAGCAGTTTAATCCAAAACTGAAAGCACATGCTAAACCTAAGCATGCTAGTGTTAAACGTCAATTTTGCTTTGTGTTTTCATTTTCCCTAAGAGTTATAATGATTGATATTTTCTTCTAATGCAGTGATGGGAAGAAGAAGCAGAATGTAAAATGTGTGAGATTTGATGTTAATGGTGAATGCCGAGTTTTATTGATCGCAAGCAGAGACATTAGAAAGGGAGAGAGGCTATATTATGATTATAATGGTTATGAGAATGAATATCCAACAGAGCACTTCGTCTGACCTCACAGGATCCAAAGATCTGTTTACTCTACAGATTTTCGTAGTAACTGATTTGTCCAGTTTTTGTTTCTAATATCTTTTAATTTATCGACACAACTCAATGCTCCGTAAACCCAACGGCAGGGTGGAGGGGAATGATTATGTCTTGGGTACAGCAAATGCAAAAGATCCATAGTTTTTGGTCTAATTGTCCATTCTGACATTTCTACCTTCAAAATAGTTTTTGGCGTCATTAAGTTGAGATTATACAAATAATATCAGCTATGTGGATTTGATTGATTATGTAAATCGTAAGTTAAATTTACTGTTCTGTCATGATCCTGGAGAAAAGTTGTGTTTTCATAATATGAATCCCCAATATGTTCTCCAAATTTGATGACAAATTCAAGCAAAGCTGATAAGTCAGAAGTTATATTGTTGAACTTTTGTGTTCAATCTTAGACTTGTTGAATACACCACATAAGCTGGGTAGGAACTGGAAAGTTTTCATCTCCACGCTTAGTATCGTCATATCTGAATAACTGAACACTCACTGCAGCCAATTTTCTTTTCGAAGACTAAAATTAGACATGACAAGCATATGCATGGACAAAGGCTTCTTTGGTTAAATGCCATGTAATTGGTTTCATGGCGTTGTTCTTTATTTTATTTTCATCCTTGTGACATCAAAGTGACTCTCTAGAGATCACATGAGGTGGATCTCTACTGTAAAAGAATTCATTCTTGTAACATATCTTTGGTAGATATTGAGTTTTTTCTCGCATTCTTTTTCGTCCTTTCGCCTTCATCAACTAATAACTTGTACATTCTGTGCATATAGCTTGCACTATTTATTAATTTTAACTTTTTTTATGTCAAAGATTGGTTAATGTATAGGTTTGTGTATAGTTGATGCTAATTAGTAATACCTATGGTTTAAGGGAGAAGAAGATGAAGTATTTACCCTAGAGATATGGAGTTAGGATTGCTTCAGCAAGCTTCAGACGCGATTGAAACAATAGAAATTTTTTTGAAGTTGCATTGAAACAATAGAAAATTTTCACTATCCAAATTTTTGGAGTTGCATTAAAGTAATGGAAGAACTTCAAATCCAATTTTCTCAGTTTCATTGAAGCAATGGAAAATTTTCATATCTGATTCTAAAGTTGCAGCTTCAGAGTCTGAATTCTAAAATTTGTTTCGAAGTGTAAATTTTGTAAGTTTTTATGCAATTCAAAATCGGGTATATCTGCACTTCCTTTGTTACAAGTATATTTTTCCTAGTAGCAGGAGCGGTTAAGATTTGGGCTTTCAGCAAACCGAAACTGAGGTTGACGCAACATCTGATCCACTATTCCTTGTTTTGGACTCAAATGGGCGTCAAGCCCAATAAGACTACAAAATTTTCTGATACTCAAAATGCATATTTGAAATTTTATTATTGGGAAAAGGCATCAGATCCAAGGCAAGTACTGGGGAAAATCTACCGGGATAAGAAAGAAGTTGGGGCTCATGTCAGTAGTCCATAAAATCACTTTAAACCCTATATGATTATAATGATCTACTCCAAATATTACTGCAGAATTGGACCACTGTATGGCTCTGAATGTTTTAAAACCAAACCAAACAGAAACATAGAATAGTGTGGTCCTTTATAAATAGGTTACTACAATCAGTAACCATTGCAGCTGGACTTCGTGCACACACACCTACACAGAGACAACGTAGAAGACAACCATCACAGTTGTCTCATTTACTGCTTTTGATAACTTTCTTTAACTAGCACGGGTTGTGATGGAGTGATAAGTACTCCTTTATCCTTAATCAGAAGTCGCTTTTGTTAGGAAGCGCTTTACTCCCAAATAAGAGACTTCCAGACGCAAATCCATATTTATAGCCTGTTTAACCAAACTTTTTTTTGGGCCAAAAGTGTGTGTTTTCAAAAATTGAGGTGTTTGGCCAAACTTTTAGAAGGAAAAAAAAGTACTTTTGAGGAGAAGTAGAAGCAGTTTTTGAGAGAACAAAGTATCTTATCTCCAAAAGCACTTTTTTGAGAAGTACTTTTGAGAAAAATACACTTAGAAGCAGTTTTTAGAAGCTTGGCCAAACACTAATTACTGATCAAAAGTGTTTTTCAAATTAATTAGCCAAACACAAACTGTTGGTATTAGTTGGGCCTCAATGTGAGTATCGGACATTGGATGAAAAACCAAAAAAAGGAAAAAAGAAGAAAAAGATAACTTTCTATAATAGTTTTAAGTTGTTGATTTTGATCAGCATTTGTGTTATTATCCCCACAATAATTGTAGTGCATGGTCCCAGAGGGAGTGTTTTTGTGTACTCGGATTTTTGGGTAACGCCATTTCACTTTTCATGTTGCATTGCCAGTTGAAAAGAAATCAGCAGTGCACACAAAAAGAAAAAAATCCCACAGATTTTGTAATCAGAAAAAGCTCAGATCCCAAGGAAGGAGGATGCCTTTGTCAACTGTCATTACTCAACATATGTACTGATATACATAAAGTTCAAACAGCCCCTTAATTTCTTTGTTTTTTCTGGTGATGCACATTGTTGTTTTCTTACATTTTCTGAGCATAAACCATGAGATTGTTCTCTGCTCCTTTTCTCTTTTTTCAGTTTAGTCTTTGCTTAATTGATTTGGAGTTGGATACTATAAGTTATATACAAACCAGGAATTGCTTATGAAGTGAATAACAGAGTAATGATTGTTATACGGCGAATAACAATTTAGAGATTGTTAAGTAGTGAATACTAATACATGAATTGCTGAATAATGATTTCAGAATATGGGCATTTTGGTGTATCTTATTCATGTATTGGTAATACATATATATTTTTATCTCAAATTTTATCCCGTTATAAAATATACATAGGTTCCCGTATATAAATTATATCAGAATGAGCAATATAACTTATTTGGAGTTTAACTTTTTGAAACCAAATGATAATATTAGTTATAGGGGAATTATATTAGTTATGCAGGATTTTATATCAGAAACCAAACTCATAGTAAGATGAAATCTTGTAAGGAGAGTAAATTTCCTTCTACTACTTCAAACCACATGACTTTTTGACGGTGTGATATATTTATTTATAATTACCTTATACGTCAGTGACTGGTATATCTTTTACATGCTTAATCATCACTCTTTCAGTGCATGGACATCTCATTAGCTTCACTTTTAAGGCAAGATAATGCAAAATGACAAAGCTTATCAAGATCCCTCTTTTTACCTCTTTCCTTTTCTAGAAACGGGGAACTACAAATCTTATAATGCAACTGATCAAAAAGAGTGTATTTATAGTATGTTTGGCCAAGCAGGAAAAATCAGTTTATTTTGAAAAGTATTTTTTTTTTTAAAAAGTGTTTTTAGTGAAAAGTAATTTGTATTTGGCTAATTAATTTGAAAAACACTTTTGAGGAGCAATTAGTGTCCAAGCTTTTAAAAAGTGCTTCTAAGTGTATTTTTATCAAAAGTGCTTCTAGTGTTTACGGGAAGAAACTACTTTTTTCTGTATCTCCAAAACTGCTTCAGCTTCTACTTAAAAGTACTTTTTTTTCTTCTAAAAGCTTGGCGAAACACTTCAACTTTAAAAAAGAGAAGCACTATTTTAACTTGGAGAAGCTTGGCCAAACAAGCTATTAGTTTTCCTGTTGAAACCAAAAATGAAAAACAAACCAAACACTTCAGTTACAGGGCAACTAAAAACAGATTAAGTAGCCACTTTACATATAGAGGTGAAGCAAAAGCAAATTTCAGGTTAAAAAAAAGGGCCAGGCCCATGCAAATGCTTAAAGACAAAGTGGGTAGTGGGTACCCATCCTAATTAGCACCTTCTCAGAGAAATGCAACCATCAAAGGCCCACCCCAAATTACCCACCACCCATATTCCCTTTCTTTGGTGGAATTTGCGTACGTTTCCACCTCCATTTCCACCACCTTTAAAACATAAACATATTGTTGGGATGCGGAGCAAGAGTTTTAGTGGCGGTATGGCAAAATCAAGTAACTTTTGGTTAAATTTTATACTTGTGTTAAAAATCACTTTATAAGGACAAATAATTTGTCCAGAACTCAATAGGTTGTCTTTTATGAAAATCAAAACTCATAAATTCAAAATTTTGAATCCGTTTTTGACTGCTGCATGGATAAAAATGTAATTCACCTTCAAATATGATAAGCTCAAAAAGGCTCTCGTTATTAAAATACTAAGATATTAGAATTTCAGTCTTCTCTGCAGTATACTATATGTTTATGGGTTGGCAATTTTTGTACTTGTTTACCTACACAATACAAATTTTTGTGGACAACACACGGTTGCTTCATTTAATGCTTAGTTGGTCTTTTTTGTTCGCTCATTTCTAGGCTCCTTGACCCTTTCTCCCAATTGGATCTTGGGGGATTTCTACTCTTATAAACTAAGAGTGTATACCAATATCCCAAAGTCAACTAATGATTATGGACTTGTATTTGGTTTTTATGTTCACTGCATGAGGGCTTTCACGTTTTAGTTTCTTGGTTCAACTCATCTAGCATTTAGACTTTAGAGTTGAAAATTGAAATATCTCATTATCTGTCTTGGGATCCCTTATATACTATGGTAGTTAAGTCAGTTGGTATTGTTACGCAGATGCCGGAGGTAAAAAGACATTATTTTTGGTCTCTTGATTTGATTAGTTACAAAATTTGTATAATTATATATATAACATATAAAATGTATATATATATATAAAAAAAAATTTATAAATTTTATACGTTTTGGGGCGGACTAAACTGATAGTACTCCATTCCGTTTAAAACATAAGTGGTAAAAAGAAAAGTAGACACTTAAATTGAAATGAATAAATATATATTATGAAAGTTTGATGCATCTGAGTGTATTTGTACTATCAAACCACTTATAAGAAATCATAGATAAATTTTCGTGATAAACAATGCTCGACCCGATAAATTTATACTCCAGTAACTAATAACTTGTACTAGCACGTTATCACATTGAAACAATAATGATAATATAAAATTTTCTAATTATTCGTTTATACTGTATTTTAATTTGATATTAATAATTAATTAATTGTGGTAGTACGGTGAAAGTAGACAGTTTGCTTATGACATGTGGCAACGTCGGCTAAATCATGCAAAATCAGAAAAGAAGAAAAGGCATGCGTCACATCATGTGGCCATTCCACTAAATCCCTTAGATTATCGAACAAATACTCTCTAATTCTTCAAAAATTCATGTTTTTCCAAGGCGTCGGAGAAGTAACGTAACTTAGCTGGTATTTCGATTAAAGGAGGAAAGTTATGACAGACTGATAATTAAACGTAAATTATGTAACATCTCATGCATCTTCCCAACTTCCAATTCCTCATCTAACACATTTATTTAATTGAAGAAAGCTACTGGTCACAAAAATATGACCACAACATCTGCAGTACGTACAACGATAACGATAATTCGGGACCCTTCGGTAAAGGGAGAGAAGAGAACTTTGGCTCTGTATTAAAGATCCGATGGAGGGGGAGGTTTTACAAAATTTTTGCTACTTCCAATTCCCAAATTGACCTTTGCTTTAACTACTACCTATGTATGCTGATATTGTAACCTACAACGTTTTCTTTAGATTCTAATTTTACACCACTTTTTGTACAGTAATCTAACGGAATGTGTTAAGGGTATTAATTAGCTAGGGCACGAGAGGTTTTGGGTGGTGATAGGAGTGAAAAATGCACGTATACATATGCAATGAGTAAAGCTGAAAAAGACTAATCACTCTATTAACGTACATAAGGTGTTTTCTCCAATATTAAAATAAGAGTATTTATAGTAACTAAACACAAAAATTGAAAGGACAAAAAGTTTTAAGTCATACCAAACAAAAGAGATAAAACCGAATCGGATTGCAAATCCGACCTCCCCCCCCCCCCACAAAAAAAAAAA
>MCJB01029902.1:176955-194993 GCA_002018475.1 Nicotiana obtusifolia | reverse complement strand
AAAAAAAAAAAAAAATCTACAGCGTAGTTTTAAAAAAATTTCTTTTGTTTTTTTTATCTAGCAACTCCTGAATTCCTGAATGTAAATAAGATGTCTAGCTATTCACGGTTGATGCATCATTGCATGCGTCGGCTATCATATACACACAGACCATTGTGTACGGGTAAAATACGGGTAATATCTATCCTTATTTCCCGATGAGATGAGAGAACGAGGAAGAGCACAGATCCACAGGATTGTAATCAAGGTTAGAGATCCTTCGTATCGAGATCCAGGAAAATTGAATGATGTATTCATCATTGGATGTGGAAAAACAACGCCCCAGGCCAAGTATAAGTTATAGACCTCGGGGGACACGATGGATGGTTGTGCGTGTCGGATAGAAGGCCGTGATACTCGCCCTCAACCGGATATCACGGCACGAATCTCGCTCAGTGTCGATCGTGGATCAACAATTCTCGCGGAAAGAAGATTTTTACCTTTTTTAGATTTCTACTAGGACTAAAACTCTTCTACTATATAAATGGGAGGTTTTTCATTTGTTCTGAGACATTGTGACATGTAAATCAAAGCAATACAAGTTTATTTTCTGCCTTTTATTTATTGTTACAGTTTTTGTTCATTTGTTCTGTTCTTCATTCACGACCAGGCTTGAACCGGGGATCCAATCGAGGACGAGGTCATTGGTCAGTCTAAGCTCAGGCTTGGCCATAACATTGCAATTGGTTTGAACATTTATTTCATCTCTAACTTATTTATTTTTAATTGTTCATGTTGAATTAAACCACATATTCTTAAAATCGCGTACAAATTTAATTGTTACCCCATTTTGGGGTAAACAGTTTGGCGTTCAACGTGGGACTAAGGATAATAGTGGTGATTTGATACGAATCTCCATAACAAACCCTAATTTACGCTTGTTCTTTGAAGTCTTAATTTCAGGTAGTCTTTGCTAGTAGTGCAAACCTCCCCACTGGTTGTATGGGCGGGGTGTCCCTCGCTGCTGCGTTCTTTTAAGCTATGGATTAAATGAACAAATATAGTTGAATGGAACAAATGTAGTTGAATGGAACAACAAGCAGGTTACATGTTCCACTTTGCCGAGATGTGAGGTTTAGGGGGTGATCAGCCCATAAATGTCAAACTCTCAGTGTACTCACTTGAACGTTGACGCTTAATTCGACCATCGCGACGAAAATAATAAATTAGTGCCCAACAACGATGTGCCTCCTACCGATCCTAACGGTGTCCCAATCGCCGACCCAGTCGATGCTAACTCGCAGGTAACCATCAAAATCAATTTGCCAACTGATCCCAAAAATATTGCTCGCGAGGACCCCGACCAACAGCTCGAGAAGCACCCGAAGGCGAAGGTGATGGGGTAAGCCTACGACTGATTTTTGAAATGCTGCAAACTCAACAAGCGGCAATAGTGCAGCTGCAAAATCAAAGCCACATCCCCAACAAGGTCGAGCCTGAACAAAATCGGGAAAGCACTCGAAGAGATGAACAAATAACCGAGAAACCGGGTGAAGCCGAACTCGGGGTAAATCTTGAGGTAATGAAAATGCTTGAAGCATTGACGAAATAGGTGGAGTCAAGAGTGAAAAAGATTGAGGCTAATGACAAGAAGGTGGAATCATAAAATTTTAGGGCCGATCGGATCCTGGGAGAGTCCCCGAATTGAAGGGGCGGGACTCCAAGAAGTTTATCCAGAAGCCTTTCCCTCCGAGCGCAGCACCAAAGCTGATCCCAAAGAGGTTTCGTATGCCCGACATCCCCAAAATATAATGGGACCACAGATCCAAATGAGCATGTGACCTCCTATACATGCACGATCAAGGGGAACGACTTGGAAGATGATGAGATCGAGTCGGTGCTACTGAAGAAATTTGGGGAGACTTTGTCCAAGGGAGAAATGATATAGTATCACAACTTGCCCCGAAATTCCATTGGCTCGTTTTCTATACTTGCAGATGCTTTCGTAAAGGCCCATGCCAGGACCATCAATGTCGAGACCAGAAAGTCAATTTTTTTCGAGGTCAAGCAAAGGGATAACGAGATGCTCAGGGAGTTCGTGTCAAGGTTCCAGATGGAACGGATGAGCCTACCACCAGTTGCAGATGATATGGCTATTCAAGAATTCACTCAAGGGCTCAACCCCTGAAGTTCCTTGGCTTCTCAACTGCTAAAACAAAGTTTGGTGGAGTACCCGGCGGTAACCTGGGCCAACATTCAAAACAAGTACCCGTCAAAGATTAGGGTTGAGGACGACCAACTTGGGGCCCCTTCTGGATTTGTTTACCCTATCAGGGCCGACGATAGATCTAAGAGGGCCATTGATCAAGAGCCAAGCCGTTCTGGGACCGGTATCAACCATACAATGCAGTCCTAAGGGGAAACAAATCTAGGCGTCATCCTACAAGGAAAGAGAAGAGAAGTGATCGAGGGCCCGGTAGCCGAGGCCTGATGGGCAATAATGGGTTCGATAGGCCGCTCGAGAGTAGGGAAGTATCGAGATTTTTGGAATACAACTTCAACGTGGATGCTGCCAGCATCGTATCGGCCATAGGACGTATTAAAAGAGACCAAGTGGCCCTGACCTTTGCAGTCTGATCCTGCCCATAGATATCCCAATTTGATGTGTAAATATCACGGCACTCACGGTCACATGACCGAAGATTGCCGACAGTTAAGAGAAGAAGTTGCGTGGTTTTTCAACAACGGGCACCTCCGAGAGTTCCTGAGTGATCAAGCCAAAACCACTTTAGAAACAGGGATGCCAACGAAAAGGTCGAATAAGAGGAGCCTCGGCAAGTGATCAACATGATCATTAGAGGAGTTGATGTTCCCCAATTACCAATGATAAAACGCGCTAAAGTATCTATCATAAGGGAAAAACGCACCCAGGATTATGTTCTGGAGGGAGCCATTTCATTCAGCGACGAAGATGCCGAGGGCATCCTATAACCTCACAATGATACACTGGTAATATTAGTACTCATCAATAAATCTCGAGTTAAACGTGTGGCGATTGATCCAGGATGTTCAGCCAATATCATCAGATGAGCAATTGGGATTACGGGAACAAATAAGGCCAGCAGTCCGAGTATTGAACGGGTTTAACATGGCGTGTGAGACCACTAAAGGAGAAATAAACTTGCCAGTAAACACCGCCGGGACAATCGAAGAAACAAAGTTCTATGTGATCGAGGGGGACTTGAGATATGACGCTCCACTCAGAAGGCCATGGGTTCACAACATGAGGGCAGTACCCTCGACCTTGCACCAGGCGTTGAAATTTCCCACACCGGGAGGGGAGGGGGGAGTCAAAATGGTCTATGAAGAATAGCCGGCCGCAAAGGAGATATTCGTTGTCGATAAGGTAATCTCGGTACCCGCACCTTGGACATCAAGGAATCTGGAACCAACCAGAAAGGAAGAGATTAAATAGCAATCATGGATACTGGCCTTGGCCGAACCGGAGAAACAGGAAGAACGAGAAGCTAAATGGGAACACAATTATGGCGTCCCGAGATTATTTATAGCTCCTGATAACACCGCCGCCACCACCCTGATGGTCGAAGAGTTGGAGAATGTCATATTAATTGAATACCTATCGGATCGAGAGTTATACCTGGGCATGGGGTTAACCCCCGAGCTCAGGAAAAAACTTATTAATTTTCTTAAAGATAACGCTGATTGTTTTGCTTGGTCCCTTTTGACATAATAGGGATCCCACCGGAGGTAATCACTCGCAAGCTGAGTTTGGACCCGAAGTTTCATCCGGTCAAGAAGAAGAGGAGATGACAGTCCAAGATTAAATATACATTCATCAAGGATGCGGTATCCAAACTTCTAAAGATAGAATCCATTCGGGAAGTTAAATACCCGAATTGGCTAGCTAACATAGTGGTAGTACCTAAAAAAGAAACTAAACTTAGGATGTGTGTGGATTAAAAAGACCTGAATAGAGCATGCCCTAAGGATTCTTTCCCTTTGCCTAACATCGATCGAATGATCGACACAACAGCCTGGCACGAGATACTCTGTTTTTTCGATGCTTAATCCGGGTACTACCAAATTCTGATGGACCCGGGCGATCAAGAAAAGACATCTTTCATAACCAAATTCGGCACCTACTGCTATAATGTCGTTTGTTAAAGAACTCTGGTGCCACCTACCAACGCCTAGTAAAACAGATGTTCGAAAGAACAAATAGAGAAATCAATGGCGATTTATATTGATGATACGTTGGTCAAGTCCCTCTGAGCAAAGGACCATTTGAAACATTTGTAGGAAACCTTCGACATAGTAAGGAAATATAACATGAAGCTAAACTAATGAGTGTGGATTTTGATTACTTATTAGTACCTTTTTACTTTTGTTTTAGTCCGCAAGTATTGATTTATGTTCCCAAAACTAATGAAAGTGCCCAAATTGCAGGAATGTTGGAAATTTGGGCTCTTATGAAGAAATCCAACTCAAAAAGGAGTGTTCTGACTCACAAGGCAAGACAGGGCACATCACAAGAAGTGCGGTCCGCAGAAGCAAGTGCGGATCACAAAATTCCCTCTGCGGCCGTAGAACTGATGAAGAAGCCCAGCTATACTTGAAGTAGAAGTGCAGACCGCACACAATTTGTACGGAAGCAGAACATGGTCTGCACTGACAAGAATTCAAAAAGTTTAGAGAGTGTGCAAATGACCAAGACTAAATCTTTGCCTGAAGTGCAGAACGCACAAGATTTGTGCGGTCGCTGACTAAATTGTGTGGCTACAGAATCCAGTTCCCTGCAAGCTGAAGCAATGTGCGGCCGCAGAACCTACCGAGAGGCATTTTTGTTAGCGAATTTTGGGCCATTATAGATAGACCGGAATCATATTTTTAGGTCAAGTTTTGAAGTTCTAGCAGCTGTAGCCGTTGTAGTTTTCCATCTTAGGAAATTTGTGATTACTTTGGGATAAAAACATCATAGTTATTCATTTTAATTTTACATTATGGGCTTAGTCAGTATTTCTTCTTAGCTTTCTTTATTCCACTTTGAATAGCTAGACATTTACTAGGGTTGTAACCCAACCCTAGAGTGTAAACCTTATGCGTATTTAATTTGATACTTGTTTATGATCGAGTGTTGATTATTTAGCCTAGTTTATGTTTTAATTTTAGAATAAACATTGACTCATGCCTTTTTGACTTGGTCTTTACACCTAGTCTAGGAAAGCTTGGCTAACAAGATATTAGGCTAGTTGAGGATTTGACTAGCCTAAATAAAGGGTTTGAACTAGAGATAGTGAAAAGCCGACTTAAGCTCATATCAACTATTTAGCTTGATACCCATTTGGGCTTGAAAAATTCAAATTGGAAAAAATCACTCTATGACCGAGAGGTATTGAGTGAGTAACTTAGAGTTGAGAGTTATAATACTTCCCGATCAATAAAACAAGTGTTAACGTACTTAACCAATTAGGCGAATACCTAGGTGAAGGTCACATCCTTAGGCCTTTTACCATTTGATAAAAACAACAAAAAGAATTACTTGCTTTCTAGTTTCTTTTCATTAGTTTACAATTATTAGTGTTAATTTAGAAGTAGGAAACAAAATCCCTTGTTTGGAAGTGTAATTGAGTTATTTCATTTACTCTCATTAAGTGTACACCCTAACACCCATCTTAAACTCCTTTTGGAAATCGATCCCGACTATTGTTGGGCAATATTCTTCCAACGACCGTTTTCACTAACTATTGAGTGCAGATTGGACGTGGATCATAAACCCAGAGAAGTGCGCCATTTAGGGTCGGTTTGGGAAAGTTCCTCGGGCTCATGGTATCTAATCGGGGGATAGAAATCAACCCCGATAAGATAAAGGCCATGGATGACATCACCGTAGTGGTTTATCTCGAGGTCCTCAGACAAGAGCCATCGTTTCTTCTCACTATTGAAGAAGAAGAATAATTTTTCTAGGCTCCAGAATGCCAGCAAGCTTTCGAAGAACTCAAATGGTACCTGTCGAGCCTACCTCTACTACATACTCCGAAGGCGAACGAACAGTTGTACCTCTACTTGGCAGTGTCCGAGGTGGCAGTAAGAGGTGTCTTAGTCCGGGAGGAAGAAGGTATGTAGTTTTCTATCTACTATGTTAGTTGAACTCTAGGCGATGCCGAACAGAGGTATCCCCACCTGGAAAAGTTAGCACTCGCTTTGCTAAGCGCTTCCAGGAAGCTAAAGCCGAACTTTCAATGCCACCCTATATGTGTCGTAACCTCTTACCCACTGAGGAATATCATGCATAAGCCCGAGCTCTCGGTCCGGTTGGCCAAATGGGCCGTAGAAATTAGCGGGTACGACATCGAGTACCGACCCCAAACTGCCATAAAATCTCATATTTCGGCAGACTTCATGGCCAATTGTACACCGGCCTTGATACCTAAAGTCGAAAAGAAGTTACTGCTCTCCTCGGGGACTAATTCTGGAATCTGGTCTCTCTTCAAGGATGGTGCCTCTAACACGAAGGGGACCGGGCTCGGTATCGTGTTAAATCCACCTGTGGGAAGTATAGTTAGGTAGTCTATTACAACTATGAAATTGACTAACAACAAGGCCGAGTATAAGGCCATGATTGCAGATCTAGAATTGGCTAAGAGCCTTGGGGCCGAAGTGATCGAAGCCAAGCGCGAATCCCTCCTTGTGGTAAATCAAGTCAACGGAACGTTTGTAGTAAAAGAAGAATAGATGCGGAGGTACTTGGAAAAATTATAGGTAACCCTACACCAATTCAGAGAATGGACCCTGCAGCATGTACCCCGAGATCAAAACAGTAAGGTCGATGCACTTAGCTATCTTGGGGTGTTCGGTCGATTCCGATGAATTCAGCTCGGGAGCAGTGGTGCAACTAATGAATTCGGTTATAGAAGAAGGTCACAACGAAGTGAACTCAACGAATTTAACTTGGATTGGAGAAATAAATACATAGACTACTTGAAGACAGGAAAATTGCTTTCGGATCCCAAAGAATCGAGAGCCCAGTGCACCAAAGCTGCCAGATTTAGTTTGGTTGATGGGGCATTGTTCAGGAGATCTTTCTTTGTCTCACTACATGCTTAGGACCGGGAGAACCGAATATGCCATGAGCGAAGTTCACGAGGGCACATGCGGGAACCACTCGGCGGCAGAATCCTTGGTTCGGAAGCTCATCAGAGCCAGCTACTACTGAAATGTGACAAGTGCCAAAGACACGCCCTAAGGATCCATCAGCCGGGAGAAATGCTCCACTCAGTCCTGTCTCTGTGGCCATTTCTGAAGTGGGGAATGGACATCGTCGCTCCCCTGCCATGGGCACCCGGTAAAGCTCAATTCATATTATTTATGATCGATTATTTTACCAAAAGGGTCGAGACCCAGGCGTTCGAGAAGGTCTGAGAGAAAGAAGTCATTGACTTCATCTGGGATCATATAATATGTCAATATGATATACCGACCGATATTGTTTGCGACAACGGAAAATAATTCGTCGACAACAAGGTGAGTAGGTTTTTCGAATATCACAAGACTAAAAAGATACTATCAACGCGTTATCACTCTAGTGAGAACGGGATGGCGGAATCATGGAACAAAACTATACTCCAAAACTTGAAAAAGAGATTGATCGGTTCGAAAGAAAAATGGAAGGAGATCTTGCCCGAAGTCCTATGGGCATACCATACGACTTCGAAATCGAGCACCGGAGATGCCCCGTTTTCCTAGTCTACAGAGCTGAAGCCTTAATACCAGTCAAGGTGGGGGAACGGAGTCTCAGATTCCAGTATGCTACCGAAGAGTCAAACGGCGAGGCCATGATCACGAGCTTAGAACTGTTGGACGAAATACGGGAGGTCGCCATGGTCCGATTGGCCGCCCAAGAGTAGTGAGTAGGAAGGTACTACAACTGAAGAGCCAACCTCTGACATTTTAAAGTCGGGGACTTGGCGTTGAGAAAGGTTACACTACACACTAGGAACCTAAATACAGAGAAACTTGGCTCGAATTGGGAAGGACCGTATCGAGTTGTCGAAATAACCGGCAAAGGCTCATATAAACTCGAAGCAGAAAATGGTGTACAACTACCAAACAACTGGAACGTTGCGCAATTAAAGCGGTACTACTGCTAAGGTACGGACGTAATTGCCTTTTAATTTTGTTATAGTACGGACTAGCGTATGCAGGTATTCGGCCAAGCGCGAATGTGGCTAAAAGTTCTGAAAGCACGTGTTGCACTCTTTTTCCCTTGAACTGGTTTTGTCCTGAAGTGGGTTTTTTTGTAAGGTTTTTAACGAGGCAACAGTAAAACATGCTACCTTAGATTTGAAGACTGACCTTAACTAGAAGCGGTGATCGCTTGCATCAGATCAACAATATCTGAGCCCTCATAAGTTCGGCCTTGATTAAGATCTTTAGCAGGGGAAAAGAAAATTTTATGTGCCAAAAGCTAAGGTTTAGTGGTTGGGATTCATTGTAAGGGTCAAATGATCGTACGAACTGTGCCCACATATTCCACTTTAGCCACGGCACAAGTTTTATGCGCCTTCGATCATGTACCTTGCTTATTAAGCAATGAAAGAAATTTCTATTTCCCTTACACTTTATTACTGCGCATTTTATTTCTTCGATCTTTGATCCTAAAGCCCACGGGCTACCCCTACTGGGGGACTGTCAACCGATAAACATCCGGACGACCGGAGTTATCAAAACCCGGAGGCACCAAACATATTAGGCAGTGCCCGAACACGAAAGGCTAAGGCCATCCTTAAAAAAGGCTCGGAGACTTCCGGAGTCCGTACTATAAATTAAGGCACTTACGAAAAATTGAAACCTATTAAAAGGTTGTCCTCGGCAAAAATATCGTCTAATACGCATAAGCAATCTTAAAAACCTTAGATTTTATTGAAAGCTCGAAGCCACAATAATCTTTAATTGCCATTGAATTCGGCACCCATTTAGACCTCCGAAGACCAGATGCTCTAGACTACATTTGATTTTATGCTAAGGCATTAAAAACAACGCACAAATAAAAACTTACAAGTAGATACTGAAAAGATAATTGCCAAAAGGGGAAATTTTATATATTCAAAAAATATTTAAAGGGCACGATAAAACAACCTCAAGATAAACAAAAAAAATACACAAGGAAAAATTAAAAAAGAACTAAGGCATTTACGCCTGGTCTTCTCCAGGTCTTCCTCAGTCACCAAGCACCGAAGGTAGCTGGCTACGCCTACCGGAGCGGACAAGGCCCAAGCATCCGTTGGGATAGTAAGAACGACTGTTCTCTTGCGCTCAGGGTCCACTCTCGGGGTAGGGAATTGCTTCACTAGTTTCGGGCTCAAGCTCGGCTCACCCGCTCCCGATGGCACATCTTTTTTCGGAACCTCCACTAGTTTCGGGCTCGAGCTAGGATACCTGCTTAATTACTAAAGGCCATATTGTTTATTAGTCCGCAAACCAGTGGGATTATGAGTAAGGGTTCTTGTTCTTCTAAGTGGAAGGTGTTAGGCACCTCTTAAAATCTACCTGAGGTAGCTCGCTAAGACTTAGACTAGATTTAGGACTGATTGTTTGTACTATGCTTAACTAATGTTAAATGAGTGTGGCTTACCATATATTAGGGCATAATACCTACAAAGGAAGTATGTAGTTTAAATCGGGACGGGTTCATAGAAAGGATCTTAGGAAAATAAGGTTGGTGTACATATACTTGAAAAGAGTTTTAAAAGATGTGTATGGTTTTTGTATTTCGGAAAATATGTGAGAAGGAGAGTTAAGTTAAAATACTTTGTTCCTAAAGTATGGAAGTTCATATTACTCTAATGAGTATGTGTGAAAATAAGCATAAGATATACCTTGGTCTTTAAATATTAGGCTTGAAGGAATCGTTTGAAAAACTTGGTTTGGGGTAGCAACATCTTGATTTTAGAAAGGAGTTGATTTTCTTGTAAAAAGTTAAACTCCCGATTCAGTTCTAGTTTTTCTTTTTGAAAGAGGGACTGCCACCTTTTGTTAGGCTTTTGGGCTTCAAAAATCTTTAAGAAGAGTTAGCCAAGCATAGTGGATTAATAACATAAACAACTTATGATTGATGAATGTAGGATTAATTATTAACTAATGCTTCTTTTAATCCTAGGTTCTTTAAAGCTTGACCAAGTTTCTTTATATGGTTTAAGACATAAAGTAAGGCATTCAATCCAATATATAACTGTTGTATACATGTGAGATAAAAACAACGAGAAACACAATAAGGATAACAACATAGTAAAGCTAGAGAATAGGGAAATCAGTAAATAATAAAGGAGTAGCGGGAAAGGAAGGACTTTGGTTTTTGGGCCTCAAAAAGGCAAGCCCGGCAATAACAGGGACGGGCAACGACTGAGTTTGATCTCCCAAGATATAGCAATGCGGGATGGGTCTGAGGTCTTTAAGAACTCAGCAGGCCCAGGCCATTGCACATGCTCAAAGAAGAAGAGAGAAAGTCATTAGAAAAATAATTCTATATACATGCTCATACGTAGAACTTGCAAGCAAAGAATAAAAGAAAGATGACTAACAGTATTTAAACACTAAGAAAGTTATACTAATGTGGTGGTTATGTATAGCATATGATTCACATTTAACACCTTTCGTTGTCATTAAACACTAAACCCAAAGAGAATAACAAGTGTCAATGAATTAAGGCTAAAGAGAGAATTTCACTCAAGGTCGATTCCCTCTTTGAATCCCCCGACACTTCAAAGTTCCCAAGGGTCTCAAGGCCTAGGGTGAGGGTCTTTCAATATAAACCAATTATCATAACACACCCTACCACAGAAGCGTACCCTTTTCTTGACAGAATAATATAAGGAACACTGAAACAGTTTTATTTTCATAACTAGGTTTCCAGTGCTATTTGAATGAAACACATATTGAACAGGTCTAAAGGTCAAGCTTCCAAACGCACGTAGAGACACGGACTATTATACTGTTATAAAGAACCAAAAAATTGGGATCGTGCATCTTCAAGAACAGATAAAGAGCACAAAGTTTAGAACAACTACAACTTAGGGGTACAGATGTTTTTACCCTAACAAACTAATCACAGATTAGTTTGACTCAAGTCTTGCACATATAGGTTAACAATATTGTTTAGAACTTTTGAAAAGTATCAACAAAGGTTCAGGTAAACAATCATAGTTAGAACTTCTATATGGGATATTAGAGCTGCCAGAATATAATCGGAACTTTTAACATGATCACATGTTTGCAGATTCAAATGGAACATCTAAGAATGCTTAACAAGATCAAAGACTATCAGTCTCACTTGACCTTGAAATTGGTGACAGAACCAATCCTTTATGAGAGTATTAATCTTGTTATGAGATAAGCAAACTATTATGTCCAAATAGTAGCAACAAAGAGTTTCTCTTAAACTTCATAGACTGGGTTCAATTCAAATTAAAGGAGAAGAGAAGATTGTATGCAGTTTCACGATAGTGCACAGAAGCATGAAATCATGAGAGATATAAAGAGATACATACAGAACCCTTCATTCAATTGTACCTATAGATATTTCAACTAATGTCATAGTCTTACAAAAAACAGGATGAGTTTCAGTCATTGTAAAATCAGGTTAACAATGTCATTAAGGGTCAAAGACAAGGAAGATATTATACCAAACAAGTTTAACTCAGCTGTAGAGACTAATATTAGCATCTAAGCATGATGTAGTTATGCTCAACTTGTAAAACAGTTAACATTCAACAATAGTAAACATGATTATAACCTATTTTATGAGAGATAACTTAATCATACGAACACATGCAAGATGGCTGCTGATGTTCATAAAGGTTTTCCTTAATGAGATTGTTTCATGCAAAGAAACTCAGAGATATAACTATCAGCTAGACATGAGTATAAGAATTTCATAGTGATAACTCAAAGAATGCTTACAGTTTAATAAACACTTATACAAAGAAGGAGAGCATTTAAGCACTTAAACTTCACATACTTCAATTAAGTGATAAAAGATTAAACTGCGAGCTTTCATGTTTGTTCTAGTTAGGATTATCAAACAACGGCCTTAACAATAAAAGCAGAAATAGCTTGACAGGGATAAAGAACATAGCAGAATCGTTAAAAGAAAACCTGGAGCCTATGCAAACATGAAAAGTCATTAAGGCATATTAAGTAGCTTAATCACGTAGGCTGTTTGATACAGAATAGAAGACATTAAGATCCCATGGAAACTCGATCAAATATTGACGAAAGCATGATAGCTAATCACAGATCACAACAGGTCATGGTAAACCAAAACAAACAATTATAGAGTAGTAACGAACATTATACACGAAACAATTAGCAAGAAGACAATAATATGTTCATAGTCTTTGAATGAAATAATCAAAGAGGGAGGGTGGAAGCACACTCACCTTTTCTAACGCAGCAGACCAAACAGGATTTTTTACTTAGCCGTATGAAAACCAAAGCTTCAAGCTTTTGCAGTGAATAAACTCGGAAACAAAGGAAAACATAGATCAATCAGAAGAGACCTAGATTCTTAGTTTTGTATGAGATTTTAGGCTATTGTTGAGTCCAGTAGATCTGGTTGGTGATTATTAGGTGAGAGAAATCAAGGCACTATTTATAGTGCCATTAATGGCTTAAGGGTTTCAGCAAGATTCAAGCATACGTAGTGGAGAGTGACGACTACCAGATGATGCAAGCATAGGCGAGAAAGAAGAGTTGTTGACCATTGAAAGAAAAACCCATTAGTCAAAGCTCCAATGTCTAGAGGTCATAGCATTTGACCTCTGGACCTCGAATAATCATAATGAGGCTTCGAGATACGCTCATGTATGCTGAGCATAAGAGAAATCTGGAGATTTGAAGTTTCACCTTTGAGTCTAGGATTTCAGATTTGGGGCTTTGAATCCAATCAATGAAATGGAAAGTGAATTACAATCCTCATAGCCTAGGGACAAAGCGAATGATTTTCTGAGTTTGGACTTGAGAGAACGAAGACGAAATGGTGTCTCAATACTAAGGCCAGATTCTGGTATTTCAGATTTATAGAACAAAAAGGGAAAGATCAGCGGGATTCTAGGATAAGGAGCCAGGAGAGGACGATTTGATGAGAGATTTCATGACCTTGCACGAATTTGTGCAAGGTATGTTGATTGATGTTCACGAGAGACTATGAGAAAGGAGAGGGAAAGAGGAAAGGGAGGCGGCTGAAGGAGTTTGCAAATGAATTAGCGTAAGAAGATTAAGGAGGGTCTCTTAGGGTTAGAGTTTGGAGATGGAATCTGGGCCGCTGGTTTTTTAGATCAATGGCCTTGATAATTCAGGGATTAAATGATAAAACCGAAGAATTATGGAGGTCGTTGGATCTTCTGATTTAATGGTTGAGATTAAATCAAATAGGGTATTAAACTAAAAGAAAACGGAGATAAACGAGGGCCGTTGATCTGTATGAAGGACGGTTGGGATATGTTATGCTTCGTTTGTGAGTGATAGAGATGAGTGATATGACGTGCTTTGATTGGTTCAAATGGGTTAGGGCGGATTGCCAACTTGGAGAGAGGGGGTTGTTTGGACTGGGCCATATCCAGATTTCGGCCTAGTATTTGGGCTGAAATTATTTTAAATATAGTCATTGCATAATTAATTGAGGAATTGTAATTGTGGCCTTTTAGTTTTTAACCTTTTAAAATTAATTTAATTAAACTTAATTAATTTTTAATAAAATATAGTAAAATTATAATTGTGAAATATACTACTAGTTATTGTAATCAATTATTTGTAAAATACTTTGTCTTCTAAATTATGAAACTAATTTCATATTATTAACATAGTAGCCTATTTAACTAAAATTGCGAAATAATTTGTTAAATTAATTGTAAAGCCTATGTGGTATGTATAAAATATTATTTTAATAATATAAAAATAGTAAGTACATTCGTAGATACGTAATACTAATAACTGGGTGATTAATTTCAAAATTAATACTTAATTAATTTATAAAAATAGGTATTTATCGATAGAAGATACTTCCAAAATATTTATTGTAAATTATCAAGTACAAGTAAATTAATTTAAAAAAGGAGGGTCAAAACTGGCCGTCAACAGTGGCCATATTCATGCCATCGAAGAACGTGGTAAGGGCATCATCTAGGCCCGACACCATCTCGCTTGATTTCTCTTTGCTCGCTTGAGCCTCTTCGAGCATGGACTCAGCGTAGGAGGGTGTCCCCACAATGTCAATGACACCAGCTACCTCCTTTGGGACAGGAACGACTTCCCGAGAAGCCTCGGCCTCTGTCTCTCCCTCCGATTCACGAGTTAGAGCGGGATTGACCTCGTGCTCATTTTTCCCGATGGCTGCCTGCTGCCCCTCGTTAACGGTCGGCTCATGAGCAATAAAAAGTCATCTTCCTTAGGGTAACCCCTGAGCCGGTAAAGGGAATCAGAGTCTGGTACCCTGGACTTGATGCTCTTTTTGATTTTCTAGACCCGGATGGTCTCCTTCTTCTTCTTCTTCTTCTTCTTCTTCTTCTTCTTCTTCTTCTTCGGCTTGGCATTCGGGGAACCGATGAATTTCTTTTCTTTTTCTTTTTCTTTTTATCCTCCTATGTGGTAGCCCCGGGCTGTCCTGAAGCGGAGGGTTCGGCAAGTGAGGACAGATCCTCGTCCTCAACCAACGGTCTGAGTTCGGTGGTCTTAGGCAAACCTGTAAGAACGGAGGAAGAATTAGCAACGTGTAAGCTAAAATCTTGGAGGTAGTTATTCAGGAAAGAACCTCACCATGGGAACGGGCCTCTTATTTGCCCTTCGAAAGATTGCACCATGCATGCTCGGAGTATGTCATCTGTTTGCAGACCCCTCGATCCACTCCTTGAAAAGATAGTTGTATTAGGAACTTGGGCAATAGCTACACGGCAACAAACACAGGCAATGGGAGAAAGAATGAAAGAAAATGATGAATACTCGAGAAGAAAAATACTTACGGGATGCGTTCCACTTCTCAGGAACAGTACAAATTCGGAAGGGACGAGGGCCTAGGTTTTCACCCGAACGAACCTCCCCTGCCAGCCTCGATCTCGGTCCTCGTCGATGCTCAAGAATGGAGCCTTGCTTTCTTGGCGAACGAGCTTGATCAGCCCCCCTTAGAAGATTCGGGGACTGTATAAACAAAGTAGATGGTCGAGGGTGAACCAAGGGGCTTTAGTATTGTTCACAGAGTGTCGTAAGAGGATTACGATCCTCCAAAAGGACGGGTGGATTTGCCCAAGGCACACCTCGTACCTTTTGCGGAAGTCAAAGACTATAGGGTCCACTAGGGCGAGCGTGAAGAGGTAGTATAAACAGTCAAATACCCCTCCACATGAGTAGTGATGTCGTCGTGGGGCCCGGGGACAACCACCTCCTTGCCCTCCCAGTTACATTCCACCAAGACTATGGGCAATGTTTCCTTATTAACGGGGCATATGTACCTCCATGCTCCTTCGCCTCGGTCCTATTGACTAGAGGCCTTTTCGACATTAAAATCATTCCCAATAAAGCAGCCCTCGAATACGAAGCTCATCAAAGGGGGCTCCTGAGCCACCTCAGGAACGGCCACCTTGGCGTATGCGGCCGGGTTGGAAGATAAAGGAGCAGTTTGCTGAGGCATAGACTTTGAAGTTTTCCTGCCATCATAATCTGGGAAATATGGAGGGCTTGAAGGAAAAATATGAAGGTTTGAAGAAAAAATATGAAGATTTAAATATGGGATGAAGTTATGAAGGTCTAGGTTGAAGATCCAAAGAGAATATAGGAGGATTAAGTATGAAGATATGAAGGTTTAAGGAGCAACGAATGAAGATTTGAAGGAGTTAAAGAAAATTAAAGAATTCGAGGATAAGTTCTGGAATCGAAAAATGGAAGAAGTGAAAAAGGGTCGGAGCTTCTATAGAGGAAGAACAATCAACGCGAAATGTTTCACATTCGGAGAGAAACAACCGGCGGCTGACACGTGTCTCAAGTCAGAACGACGCGACTAATAGGACGTTTTGTTGACCCGTCATCTCGGTTGTAACGTACGAAGGATGGAACAAGGGTACGGTTACTCCGGTAAACCTACTCTCCAAAAAACGAGGGGACTATCTGTGTACGTGTAAACTCGGGGGTAATATCTACCCCGATTTTCCGATGAGAGAATAGAGGGAGAGCACGGATCCACGAGGCTGTAATCGAGCTAGAGACCCTTCCTATCGAGACCTAGGAAGATTGAACGATGTTTTCGTTATCGGATGTGGATAAACAATGAGCCCCGGGCTAAGTATAAGTTATAGATCTCGGGGGACACGATGAACGGTTATGTGTGACGGATAGAGGGCCGTGATACTCGCACTCAACCGGATATCACGGCGCGAATCTCACTTGATGTCAATCATGAATCAACAATTACCGGGAAAAGAAGATTTTTACCTTTTTTAGATTTCTACTTGGACTAAAACTCTCCTACTATATAAAGGGGAGGTTTTTCATTTCTTCTGAGATATTGTAACACGCAAATCAAAGCAATACAAGTTTATTTTATGCCGTTTAGCTATTGTTACAGTTTTTGCTCATTTGTTGTGTTCTTCATTCACGATCGGTCTTGAACCTGGGGTTCAGCCGAGGACGAGATCATTGGTCAGTCTAAGCTTAGGCTTGGCCATAACATTGCAATTGGTTTGAACGTTTATTTCATCTTAACTCATTTATTTGGTATTCTTAATTATTCGTGTTGAATTAAACTAAATATACTTAAAACAACCATGGTAATTGCGAGAATTTTGAAATCATTTATTTATCGTGAATATTTGTTGATTCTTTGAAGTACAACTGTAAGAATAAAAAAGATCAAATTAAATTAAGTTATATATAATACACTAATAGGTTTACATATTTTTTTTATGTTTATTATTCGTGCAATTTTATCAATTATAACAAGTTATGATTTTTTGTGTTTCAATTTATGCCTTTTCATGGATATGTCATATTTAAGATAATAACATTAATATGTTACACATACATTTAGTTTAAGATCAAAATATTCAAAAATTTATTTTATATTTTTAAATTTCGTCGAAAATAACTTTTTAATTTTCACAAGATAGAGATAAGGTCAGCATATACACTATTCTTCTCGGATCCTAGTTTATGGGATTTCACTTAGATAAAAAGGGAGAGAAATGTTCGTACGTAAAAGTTGGGACACATTGACAACACGATACTGAAAGTTGTCGGTATGAAATTCAAAGGCAGTAAATTAAGGCGCCATTTATGTAGAGTGGAGTTTTCCATATCCCATGCATACGTAGTCCGTGAGCTCACTTAACACCCTTTCATTTTAGGAGATTCTATTGAGGAATTGTGAAGGGTGGTGGTTGGGTGGGCCGTTTTCTCTTCGTTTAACAACATGCACTTTTTATCCACAAAAGGATTGAGTTATTTTTAATTTATTTACCACTTAAGAGATACAATAAAACAACTCTATAACAATTTCGTTTGTTTCAATATTTTTTTTATTGTTATAGTGAAGTACTGTTATATAAAATACATATTATAATATAAGTGAAAAATAAATTCCAAAGAAAACTTAGTCATTATAGTAATTATTATATATAGACGATTGTTGTTATATAAAAGTTTGACCGTATAAGAATGTGACAAGGGAAAACTGTTACGAAAACCTGTGATAAAACTATGATATCATCCAATATGTCAACACTACTGTTGGAAATTTAAATAGAACAGAAGAAACGGAAATAGGGTAAACAAACAGTTGGGAGAATCTGGTTTCAGAAGAGCAAAGCAAGCATATGCATGCAACTCCTTGAATGAAAGAAAAAGAGAAAATAGACATGATTAAGCATAGAATCTTTGGAGCGTGGATTTTTGTCATAAACTCGCAACAAAAAATGATTTGTTGCTTAAGATGCAGGCAACCCCTATTCAATTCTAAAAGTACATGACATTCTTTTTTTCTTTTCTTACTCACCCCCCCT
>MCJB01029902.1:165238-176756 GCA_002018475.1 Nicotiana obtusifolia | reverse complement strand
ACCACCACAAGAATAATGCCTTCTCTATAATTACAGCTCAATCAATAACGCAACCCTCTCCCCCCCCCTCCCCCCACAAGGTCCCCCACGTTAGACAATTGCTCAGATTGTGTCTCCTTTCTGCTTCTTTCCATCTTCGTTTAATGTAGTTTTTTTTTTTCTTCTTTCTTTTCATTTAGTCAGGTGTCATTTCTTTGGGTGGAGGGATTGTGTGGGTAAGGATACATATTACATTGTCATATACTATCCCAGAGTCAATTAATTTTCCACTTTTAAGATTTTTACATACACTTTGAGAAACATATTTAATAATCTTAATTGTTAGTATAATATTGGTCTAAATTATCAATTATTCTCTCTTTAAACATCTTACTTAATTAACACTTTAAGTAGCACAGTAAAATAAATTGAAAAAATAATAATACATGGCTTCCTGCCTTTCTAAAATCAAATATTTATGCAAGTTCAACCAATATTTGAGACCACGAAAACTGTCATATTCGTATATAGCCGCATGACATGCAGAGACATAAAGAATTTGACTTTTTAGGTTTAGCATAATTTTCAGCATGGCTCACCTAGTTTTTCCTGTGCATTTATTCTGCCAATTACAACCCAATAATTTAAGAAAATTAATGCATCAATTCCTGTGCAGCTACTCGTAGACGGAGAGTTTGCCTGTCTTTATGTTTGCAGAGTTCCAATATATGTTCACTTGCATAAATGCGTTTTGCTATCAATATTATCGCTTAATAATTTATACTATTATATTAAAAGCATGAAAGTCCTCAGTGAAATATCGTTCGCCTTTTTTATTTTTTAAAAATAAATTTTATCGTAAATAAAATTATAATTTAAGTTATTTTCCTAATAATTAAGACTTTTAAATCAACTAAAATTTTAATTATTAAATCTTTTCTTATTAAACTAGGTAAGAGGTCCTAATGTTTAGGACTATCAATTCCCACCCAATTAAAGTTTCGAACGTCTTTAACATTTGAGAGTAATATAAATAAGTCAATGACTTATATAAATGTTAACATTGTGGCTCAAGTAGTGTCCTTTTCATTTTGATATTTTACATAAATATAATTCAATGAGGAGAACAAAATAAACATGTAATAAAACTAATTTGACCCAAAAAAAAGTCTTTGAATCAACTAATTAGTTAAACGATGTAATATAAATCAAAAAAGTCTTTAAATCACAGTTTATTATTTGAACTATGTAATATAATTGTAATTTCTTTCATGTTATAGTAAATATTTAAAATTGGGGATGAGATAACATTAAGAACTTGAATTAAAAAAAAATTAGTTCCTTTAATATGGGGAATAAATAATTAAATATTTGAATTAATTAATTAATTAATTAGCAACATAACCAATTCAATTATTCCACGTTCATCATATAAGCAGATTTTTATTTTTCATGTTGACAAAACTCTTAGGATACCTAAATTTGTTTCCATAAGAATAGTATTGGTGGTGAAAGAAATCAGAAAAAGAGCAGTACTTATAAATAATAAGGATAAAACAATAGGAGACAATATTTATAAATAAATTTTCATTAATTACTTTTCCTTTTCATTTGTTCCAACAAATGATACTTTTCAATATTTTGACACATTAAGTCAATGAGACTAATAATTCTAATATGCTATACACACAGAGATTCAAAAGTAAAAGATCAGATTATTTGTCCAAGATGATAAGTATGCAAACTTGAAATAATAAGGATGAAACAATAAAAGATAAACTATATTTTAAACAGTAGGAAATTAATTGTTATCACTAATATTAATATTAATATTAATACAACTCCATATGTGTTTTATATATATTATTTATATATTCCAAAATATTAAGTTGTCATTTAGACTTTATATTGTCACTTATCAAGTTTGAGATAGATAAATGAGATTAATATTTATTATTTTTATGACTTACACATTTTTAATTTTATAACTCACACGCGTTATTTGATAATATTTATGTAATTTTTTAAAATTATGTATTTATTGATATTAATACACGCGCAAAACGGTACCCCAAAGACTAATATATATAATTGACGGCACTTAGTTAACTTAAATTACTGTAAATGTGAACAAAAAAGTTGCTTCACATTCAAATCCATTTTACATTATAGGTGTGTTGCTTTCTATGGAAAATGTATTTCTGAATAATACTTTCCTAGAAATTAAATAAGTGTTTTTTTATTTATTTCTAAATTTGGTTAGCTAAGTAGATGATATTATCTTAAAGCACTCATGTATAATTTAAGCAAATACTCTGAGGTAGGGCAGGGGCTACACTATGATAAGGGCGGTCAATTGATCGCCATTCATTAAAAAATAACTGTATATAAAGGTAAAATATTAGATTTTTAGAGGTGTATATTATATACTGAATATTCTTTTTTTTGAAATTTTTTTGACTTCTTTCAAGTTTAAATACCTTTTGAAAAATTTCTTGCTTTATCACTATGCGAGAGCGGGACCGAATAGGTGGTGAAGGGCGGGAGGGTGGAGAGGAGACAAATAACACTTATGGTTCTTATTTTCTCTACTCTCATCAAGAAAAGTCATTTTCTTGTTTTGTGAGAAACTTGTTTTTGAAAATACTTTGAAATATTTTAACCACTCAAACATGAAGAACTTAACAATATTTTTCAGAAAATGTTATCCTCTGCACTAAACACAACCCTATACAACTTGTCCTTTTGGCAGTGAAAAAGGCCTTTTCAAATATATCTAACTGTCATATCTTTTTTTTTTTTTTTTGGGAGCAAACGGGAATATTTATATTAATAATACGTAGGGTTTAAAACATTACGGACATAACCCATATCGTTTAGGATGCATTGGTTTCCTAAGTTTGCTAGTATACATGCATCATTAGCTAAATACTTGACAAAAACACATTGTTTCTTTTGATCTTTCATTACAAAAGATTCAACAAAAAGTGAAGGCCTGCCCATAAACTAACTGTCATGTCAAATGCGTACAAAAGATATTTGTGTCGTATCACTTTAGTAATTAATGTAACAACCAACATAAAAATCATCCTTTTATGATCCCATTATTTGTCTATAATTCATATGATACTAGTAGTAAATATGTCAAAGCTTACTTCATATGATACTAGTAGTAAATATGTCAAAGCTTACTTTATTGTTTCACATATGATTTATTATTACAATAGTTCATGTTTCTTTGGTACTCTTTTAATTGATTTGATGGCATATAGGCATGTAGTTTTTGGAAAGAGGTTAGAATTCTAAGGAATTTGTGGCGATATATACTTTAAAACGAGGAAGGAATTCTTGGACTAGAATGGAGAGATGTAGTCAATAACCGTGCCTCAACTTTAGGTCTTTTATCCCTTGATTTAAACAAACAATAACCAAAAAAGAAGAATTTAAAATTTATTTTAACCAATTCGAAATGAGAAGTTTTAAGAATGATATAAAAAATTTAGAGCTTGCTTTTTTTGTGTAACCGCCCACGTACGTTTGACACTTTGACCAATGTTCTTTCCTTTTCCATTTTTCTCTATTTCATTTCTTTTTTACTTTTGATTGAGCGACATTCCTGATCACTTTGATTTGGCCCGCTAATAAAAAACGGCAAATAAATGCAGTGACATTAGTAATAGTAGTAATGTACGGTGGCCTATGAAAAGAAACTAGGTCTGAAATCGACCCATATTTTTGTATAATGATGTTTTGTCTGGTTAAAACAAGAATCAGAGATGGTGAGGTTTTATGTATGATTAAGAGCACATTTCTTGGACAATAGGCTTACCTAACCTAGGCTTTTACTAGTTGGAAACACGTGTTTAGGACATGAATCTTATTACTAAGATCGACAAGTCCTCTCATGCATGATAATTTTGAGTTCAGGCATCTCGCCACCTTCGTTGTCGGAATTAATAATTATAATGCAAGGACGATAATATTGGAACTAATAATTTCTCGATTATTTAGTAATTACAATATGTTTGATTTATTATAGTAAAAATAGGGTTTATACACAGAGTACTATCTAAAACATGTGTTAGGCTTTTAAACTGGCATCTTGGATAGACATTTGCGTTCAATTTTAATGTTAGCGGTCTTCATAATACTTGAAAAGGGCGCAGAAGGAGGAATTTGTTATTTAGTTATTTTATCCGAGTATAGCTAATTTTGAAATTATTATCCGACATCAAACTTGGTGTACAATCATATCAAGATTCTACCATGAAATTATATCGATATTACTTTAAAAGTAAAATTGCAGCCAAACGAGTAACGGACAATACCAAACTTTATAAATATCGCAATTATTTTCTTAGTCATGGCAATCGAAGTATCGAACAAGCAGCCGTCACAGTAAGTAATTCATTCATAACAATTCATTTATTAATAATTACTACACAGTAATTATATTTCTTCATTATTGATCGCACTTAACAATTTTATTATTATTATTCAATCTTCGCATAAGTAGTAATATTGCTGCATTTTCATATTACACCACTCAAAGTTTTGGTTTGACTATCTCAAAGAATATGAATATCTACAATATGTAAAAATAAAATAATTGATAGAATGTTCTCAAGTATTTCAAAAATGTTTCGAAATCCAAAATTCTCATGTGAATTTAAAAAAGGGAAAATTACAAAAAAGAAAGAAAAGCATATTAAAGGTGAGATGAAAGTGCACGCTACAAGCGCTTATTATATATCAAATAATTACTCCCTCTATTTTAAATTACTAGAATCTATTTGACTTAGGAAGAAATTTTGGAAAATATAATTTTTTTAAAACTTGTGGTCTTAAGTATGTTTGTGTGATCATAACTTTTTTGAAACTTGTGGTCTTAAACCTATCATGCCATTTGTATGAGTATAAAAGGTTTTCATTAATAAAATGAAAAATTTAAATTAAATTATTTACAAATTTAAAAAGAGCCATTCTTTTGGAATGGACTAAAAAAGGAATAGTAAATATTTTAAAGTGTTTTCAGACAACGAATCCTCATTTGAATTAAAATATATAGAGAGAAAATACAAAGAAAAAATATCATATAAAAAGGTAAGAGGAAAGTGAGAGCATATTGTTCTCCTTTTTCTTGGAAATCGTCTTTATATTTTGACTAATCTTGATATTAGACATTTTTAACCATTTACTTTTATAAAAAATCAAATTATGCGCAGTTTTGACACTAATTAGTAAAATAGGAATTAAAGTACACGTGACCCTGCCTTTTGACAACTTGATGTTAGTTGTAGGGCTATTGTCTGTACTTAAGGCTTCAAATTGAAATAATGTGGTCGGTAATCAGTTTGATTAGAAGGAAAACAGACGAGTTTGTAGTAAGTGTAGTTATGTAATGTAATCAAAGGCATTGATATAAGTTGTATGGTAAAATGGAAACAAGACAAACAACCTTTTTGACTTTGTAACCTTCAATTGGCTTTTACATCAGACAAAGCCAAATTAGGCTTTAGCTGAGGATTAGTGCATTTGATTAGTAATTATATACCCACTACATCTTAGTCCCATAGACTAACTTTTTCGATAAGGGTGTCGCTTTCCAGGTTCTATGGAAAGTCAAGACAGCGATCCAATGCCATTTAAAAGAATTGCTTATAGAGAGAAAATACGAAGCAGTCTTAGTAATACGTTTGAAGTTTCTAAACTTTTTTGATGATGTAATAAATTAAAAGTAATAGTCGTATAATTTTTTCACCGTATGATATTGTCAATCTAAGAGCAATGTCATTATTAAATAACGACAATTACAGTTGTTTACCTGTAAAACGGTACAATTGAATTTATAGCGTAATTTTTAGACAAGCGAATTAATTTGACCCAAAAATGATAAATAAATAGGAACAAATATAAGATTAGCGACTAAAATTGAAAGAGATGACGAGTTTGACTCAGAACTTTGTCTTTCCGAGAGCAAAAGTAAGAGTAATTGTAAAGCTGTTTTGTCGAGCGCAACAAGATAATAGATTATAGCTTTTGTGTGTAGAATGTTTCATATCCCTATAATGGTCGTTAATCTTGCTATTTATAGCCTACTTAGGAAGACAAGATCCTATGCATAATGGCTGACATTGAATGCAAATATTCTTTATAATGGCTGCTCATTAAATGCTATGCTTCCTTAGGTATCTATCCTGTACCGGTTACACACTCCGCACCCGGTGCTGATTCATCTTTAGCTTGTCTTTGGTTTCACGTATCATCTCGCCATTCGACCAACTTTTATCAATCAATTTTATCCAATACAAAGTCCCTTATATGGATCATGATGTTCTTGACTTGAAGGCATTTTTTTCTTCCGATCCAATGCTCCCATTAGGGATCAATACGTTATATGCGCCGCATAAGGCTTAAGTGTTCATATGATTAAGATTTTTTCTTTTTTGATGTTTTAACTCGAAACTTTTAATTAAGGTGAAAGAATCATATTCATCGTACTGGCATTATGAGTTGAAGGCAGTTATTGTATGCAAAATAATACAAGGGGAGTTACTAATCTTGCTTTGCTAATATTTTCACACAGATCTACTTGCAGTTGAGAAAAAAATGCAAGACATGGGTAAAAGAGAAGTGACTATGATAGTTAAACTGTTGTCGTAAGAAAGGAGGCAATGGGGAAAACCCATACCAATACAGAGGAAAATTGTCAGAATAGTGGAGATGGCTATGGTGTAGACCAGATGTTGGAAACCTGGAATTTGGCTGAAAGTTGTCGGTTCCCTGTGAAGGTGCCATCCCACAACCCATGACTCGTGGCAGCTCTTTTTTTTGCAGCAAAGTAGAAAACGAAACACACCACATCCATTGTGTGAGATTTAATTTTCTACCACTCAGGCAATGAAAATGAAACCAAAATCCCCCCTCCAAAAACAGTGATGGCGTCAGAATTAAAATAATAGTTAAAAAAAATATTATGATGAAAATAATACCATATCGAATTTCATATAATTAATTGAATTTAACTTTTTGAAATGGTAAATATTGCATTAAAATCTTAATAAAAACAAAATGACAAAATAAAGTGAGAAATTTCCAACGTCAAAATTACCTTTCATCCTTAGTTTCAATCATTAAAATAACTCTTAAAAAAACAAATGCTTTCTAGCAGTACAATTACTAAAACCTTTAGTTGCCAATCACAGAGGGAAACATTTCTATGAGAAGAAAAAGAAATGGCAAACAGAGAACTAGGTAATATGGGTTGGAAATGTTCCTTGGCATTTGGAAATATGTCTTTTCCTTTTGTTCGTCTTTTCCACCATTGGTTGATTGGCAATAAGGTGTCATGATTCTCATCATTTTTCTTGGTCGGTCATAATTCTCATAATTTAATTTCAGTATATAATTCGTTATTCCTGTTGCTTTCATAATTGAGGCTCTGTTTTGGTTTGAAAGTTCTGGTTCGATCTAACACCTACCTACCGGCCCTCGCCACAATTAGTCACCCCCTACTTCATTGTCTTAATATCTTCTTTAATATTTTATTTTAAAAATTAGCAATTACAATCCTACTAATGATATTCGATCTCACCCGTTATTGACATTTCGATCACAAACCTCGCTACTTCCTGGTCGATTTCGACAAACCCATTCCTTAGTACTATATTGCCCTAAATATTTTAGGATAAATTTTGATCTATACAGTTCTCATATCATTTAATTTGTCAAGTGTTAATATGTGATTCTCAAATAAATAATTGTGTTACACATAAACAAAAGAGATTATGAAATAGTCCATGCATTAGGCCATAATATACAAAATTTCGAAATCGAGAAAATCTTGGTCAAAATGATCCTACGTATTTTGTTGTTTTTACATCCAAGTCTATTTCTGAACTTTGACTTTGACTTGAAAATAGATAATTGACCAATGACCACGTTTACCTCCCCCCCCCCCCAAAAAAAAAAAGAAAAGAAAAACCCCTCTTTCCATTTAATGCTTAGCAGATATTGGTCAATTTTAGTGCCTTAAGCCCTTAACGGAGATAGTAGTATATTTCAAGAGAAAGTTTCTCCTAAATATTTTAGAAGTTAAGAGTATAGATAGACCATGTAATATTAGGAAGAAGGATTGTTTGCGGTTCTTCTCCTAGCATGCACAATCAATGTAATATATACAATTGAATTAGCAAAACTTTAAAACTCGATAGTTCAATTTAAGTACACTAAGTTTTACGATTTTTTTGTCAAATTGCTAAAACTTATTTATTAAAAATATCCAAATTTTAAGCTTCGTTATTCTATAAATTAGATACCTAAATTAATCGTGTATCATTTCAATATTTAACTTTGTGATATAGCCTTTCTGTGAAGATTTGAACTAAATCTATGGAAGTTAGAGATAAAAAATAAAAAGTAGATAAATCTGTTTGTGCTAGAGTTTAAAAACAATTAATGTGAACTCGTAAAAAGGAAACTACTGCACAAAATAAACTTTTTCTTACTGCAAAAAATAATTATGTGATCAAAATCCACGAAATATATTAAACTTCTCTTAAAGCGTGTCATCTAATTATTTATTTTTAAATCGTTTTCTATGACGGATTCCATATATATACTACTTTACGCTACTAAATTCTTATTTAAAAGAGACATGTAGCAACTTCATAGAGAATTGATCAACAATAAAAGCCAATGTCTTAAATTATCCGGCTCCCATATTTTAATGAAAAATGACCGATTTATGTGAATTAGAATGAGTAGGTATGCATCTATAAACTTTAGTACAACCAGAAATTAGTTTTTATAGTCTAAGTTCTTAATCAGAGGGGAGCCACGATGTCGGCTATGGGTTCAGCCGATTCGAGTAGCTCTGGTTCAAATTATGTATTTGTCTTAAATTTTTTATTAAATATGTACATATTATTAATTTAAAACCTAGCAACTTAAAGGAATTATGATCTAAAAATTCATAAGCTTGAAATCATGGCTCTGCCTCTATTCTTAATAAGTAAACTATTATTTGCTCTGGTCCAATAACTTCACGAATCTATTATTTAAGTTACATTACATCAAAGTCAAAAGATATGCGCACCATATAAATTTGTGTTATGTCATATATTATATACATTAGTGAGAGACACGGTATCTTTGTTAAGGTTTATCTCCCTATTGTACTAATTGAATCTGACTCTAATATCATATTTATAAGCTCATAATACAATTATCAATTTTGGCCCTATTGTCTGAATTTATCCTTTAGGTTGTCTAAAAGTGCTCGTATAATGAAAACTACTTCTGTATCATATATGTCCAACGTTATTTTTTTCCTTTCTAATATAGGAATTTCTTGTCGTATATATTTCGTCTTGGAAAGCTTGCTAACTTAGAGAATTGACAGTTGTTAATCCGTTGTTATTAACTCATTCTCCATCACAAGCGTCACATCTTATTTCAAATTCCACCTCTTATATTATCACAACTTAGAGTTGCGCGTGAAGAATGAATTAGTTCAGCATATTTTTTCTCAATGAACAATATTAATCCTCCATTTTTTATGGATGGTTATTTGTAGATATTTTTTGGATGTCTCTAGAATGTAAAAAATTCTTTATACTATAGGTATATACTCTATAAAGTAAATGTATCAACACAAGTTATATATATTTAATTAATTACCTTTAGAAAGCATTTGGTGAACATTCGTATTGGATTTTTGAAAATTTTCTGAAGGGTATTTTTGGTTTTTGATTTACATTATAATTGATTTCTTTGTCCAGTATACGTGAAACAAACACGATAGTTTCTAATTATTGACAATGTTTTCTAGTCCAAACAAGCCTTGTCCTGAATATTTTAAAACACGAGTAAGAATAACTGTTGGCATTTATTCATTAAGAGACATGAAACTTGAATTATTTATGAGACAGATGACGTTTATGACCAAACAAAATAAACCATTTAAGGTCGATATTACCTATTAAGCACATAAAAGTAAATAAGAATAACTGTTAGCATGGAAGCGCAATTTAAGCAGCATAATTAATTGTGAATTAACTGTTGGCATGGAGCCAATTTAAGCACACATAATTAATTGAGAATAACTGCTACTCCCTCTGATCCACTTTAATTAATTTTTTAATTATTTTTACATATATTAAAAAATTTACCTATTAACATTAATTAATAAAAATTAATCATATTAACCTTAATTTGTACATTTAAAATAACAAATACTCCTAGCTCTTTACTCCAAGGGCAACTTTGAACAAAAAAAAATTAATTTTTTTTTTATATCTGAAAAAATCAAATATTATGGACCGCAAAAAAAAAATCGATTAAAGTGGATCCTAGGGAGTAGCATGCATCAAACTTAATTCGATGTATAGTACAACACCAATATCCAAAAGTGGATTCAAGATTTTAACTAGATGGCTTCGACTATTAAATATTGTTAGCACTAAACTCATTATAATTTTAAAATTATGATTTCAAATATAATATTTATGAATTCTTACCAATTTTCACATAAAAATTAATATTTTGTGTTGAAAAATATTAGGGTCAGATAAACCAATACAGAAGTGGGATCTATCCGACAATAACAATGAATCAATTGCAAGCAAGCTGGGAGCATTACGTGAATTTTAATGTCTGTGTCGCTCCATTTAATCCGTCATTTAATATGTATTAAATAAAAGATATTGAGAAATTAAGAAAAAGGAGAAAAGAACTACGTTCAGAAAAAAAGCTGAAAATATTAATAAAAAAAAAAAAGGAGTTCTGTAATGAGACAGTTGTGGGCGAAAATAGGGTGGCGCACAATAGAGAAAAGTGAAAATTAAAAGCACTTTTGTACCAAAGAGACCACACAACACACACACACACACACACAGAAGAGGACCAGAAGCCTATTACTTGCTAGTCTTGAATCTCGTTTCTCGGGCCATCGTAGTCACGAATATCAAGACAATTTTCTTTTTTTTGCCTTTTTTTATTTTTTCTTCTGAATTATTTCCTTTTTCTTTTATGATAAAAATATTTCCAAGTTTAGATCCTTCCTCTTCCATTAATTACACCTTCTATCTCAGTTTTTAATTTAATAGTCAGCCCTTTCTTTTTTCGCTCAAAGGGAAAGAAAGAGAGGGAGAGAGTGTTGTCTCTGTTACATTTCATTTCCCATCCATTCAATTTCATTGAAACAAGCCGGACCCATGTGAGCACAATCTTCTTTAGCCCTTCAATGTTTACATTTTCTTGGTTCTTTTGTTTGTGATTTATACTTTTTCATGATAAATGATCGTAAATTTTGGATCTTTATTTCTTAGGTGTGTGTGATTACCCTCTGAATATGATAATGAGTTGATGTCTAACGTATTCACAGTCGTCATCCTGATGGTGGGTTTTTCAATTTTTGGTGCAAAATTGATTTTGCTTAGGGTTCATATTTCTATGCAGAAGTATAATAGTATTAGGATAAAGGGGTGTGGTGGGGGTGTAAATTATGAATACGAGGCGGCACCTCAGTTGTGATTCT
>MCJB01029902.1:142639-165193 GCA_002018475.1 Nicotiana obtusifolia | reverse complement strand
GGGGGGGTTACCCTTTATTGAAATTGAAGTGAGAAGTTATATGATGTGGGGGAGACCAGGTTCAATGGGAGTGGATTGGGATCCATGCTGGATCTTTTGTTTTTTTTGTTGTTGTAATGTTAGAGATAGTATAATTGTTTTTCTTGTTAGTAAAGTGATGGCTATTATTTTAATCCGTATTAACTCATCTTGGTAGTCGTGTTTTGTGTTTGTTTAACTTAATGCAATTTCTGTTATTTATTTATTTAGGTATTATGAAGGATTAACACATTGCCTAGGGCTTAAAAAGATGATTTCTTGATGTGGGGTTTCATGGGGTGAACTCAAGGTATCAATGGGTAGTTTCAGTGACGATGATGAGGAAGGAGAATGTCAATTTTTCGATGCCCCAGATACCATTTCCCAGGTATCTGATATCTGCACCCAGATTCCCAATTCTATTGACAATGATGCCAGCTACCAGTACGATATGTGGGTTAGAACTCCCAGAAGTGTTGGGGAGCGGCGTAGGAAATTCCTTAGTCGGATGGGCTTAAGTGTAGATGGAATGTCTGGAGAAGATCCAGTAGGTTTATGCAGAAGCTCCGAATTTGATTTCTCTACTGGAGAGATTGAAAGAATAATGGAGAGTAGTGGAGCCGTTTTGCGGACTTCAATTTTTAAGGACGAATTATCATCTTACCAGTCTGGATTGTGTGGGGAAGCTTTGGGTTCATCAAACAATTTGGGTTCAAATGGGAACTACTTATGTAGAAGTGGGAATGTTGATAGTGGAGTAGGATGCAGTGTACATGTTGAGGCAGAGAATGGCCAGCAAAGTAATAACAGAGCTGTCAGATTGGAACGACTGCTAATGTCTCGCGAGCCTGAGAACTCTCCATGTATGTCCCCCGTGATTGGGAAACTTGGACACGGAGAACTGCATAAAAATGGAGACTCTCTGAGGAAACTGAATGGAGTTAAGAGTCGGTTATTAAGTAGGCTACGGTCATTTACGTGTGTCGCAAATGGCGAAGGGAGATGTCATGATTCGACGCACAGCTGTTCCGACCTTGTTCAGAGGTCTAGAGCTCAGAGGGTTAAGGTTCGCCATTGTAGGAAGCGGTTAAAGGAACTCTCTGCTCTTTTCATGGGGCAGGATATCCAGGGTCACGAGGGTTCAATTTTAACTATGAAATTCAGTTTTGATGGGCAGTACCTAGCTAGTGCTGGTGAAGATAAGATTGTGCGGGTGTGGAAAGTGGTTGAAGATGAGAGATCCAATGAAATTGATATTCCAGAGTTGGATCCTTCGTGTATGTATTTCACAGTGAATCATCTTTCTCAACTGGCTCCGCTGGCGACAGAGAAAGACAGAATTAATAAGTTGAAGGGTCTTAAGAAAACAGCAGACTCGGCCTGTGTCATTTTCCCCCCAAAGGTCTTCCGAATTCTGGAAAAACCGCTGCATGTGTTCCAAGGGCATACTGGGGAGATATTGGATCTTTCATGGTCAAAGAATTATGTAAGCTTATTAGAATGTCTTTGATTTACAATTTTCTGAATAATTCTGAAAGTAATCTTGTTTCTTGTGATGTATTGTTCCAGCAGTGTTTGCTCTCATCATCAACTGACAAAACTGTTCGTCTGTGGCAAGTTGGACATGATCTGTGCCTCAGAGTTTTTTCACATAGTAATTATGGTATGAGCCGACTCCACTCTAGTATACTTTTGTGACTCAGCGTGTGTTAATCGTGATAAGCCATTCTATTGCATGTTTGTAGTGTTTGAGTTTCATGCTGCATTATTCTCTTTGGTTTTGCAGTGACTTGCATACAGTTTAACCCCGTGAATGATGAATACTTCATCAGTGGATCAATAGACGGGAAAGTTCGAATTTGGGCCGTTAACAGCTGTCAAGTATTGGATTGGACTGATATCAGAGACATAGTGACTGCTGTTTCCTATCGTCCTGATGGAAAGGTTTACTAATTTTCCCTTTTTAGTCATTGAACTTCTTTAAAGATCAGAAATTGGGCAACTTATTGAACAAATTATCTGCTTCGCATAGGGTGGGATTATTGGCTCTATGGCAGGCTCTTGCCGTTTCTTCAATGTAGAAGGTAAATGGTCTCTCTTTTCGTTGTGGTATTGTTAGTTGTTGTGATTGATATCTCGCAGAGTCAGATTTTTAATTTATGGCATTGCAATACTATGTGTCAAGTCATTGCTCTTGTTTAGATGGCATGTGGCAGTTGATTGGCCTTCAGATTTGGTTTTAGGAAATGATAACGTTTTGCTAGTTATTGGGAATTGCTTATTCTCATCTTTTGTTTCTCGTCTCGTCTCCTGTGTGGTGACAGCGATTGCGCTTACCATCAGCACTTCTTGGTGTATTGATTTCCTGGACATGTTCCAGCTTTATGCTTGGTTGGTCTTTCTTCAGCCATCTTTTATTAGTAATTCTTCATAAATCATATAATAAATGTAAAGAAAAGGCATGTCTTCATGAGAGCACAATTACCTGAGTAGTATTACTAGTTGTAGCTGTCATGATTGCTGATGTGCTTATTTCTGGAGTATGTCTAATGTGATTGCATGATTACAAGGAATGTCTAGGAATATTACGACTCAGTATTTTGGTCCATGCTTTTACTGCTAAAATGTGCAATGAGTTGAGACAAAGCTGTACTGTGACAGGTCATGAGATCCATTTAGAGGAGCAGATGTGCTTGGCCAATAAAAAGAAGTCAATTTGCAAAAGGATTACTGGCTTTCAGGTAGCAATATATCAGCAAACCACTTTTGTAGTTCTGCTCATATTAATTTTCTGATTTACCTTGTAATGAGATGCCAATGTAATGTTTCTTCGAATGCAGTTCCTGCCGCAAGACCCATCTAAAGTAATGGTTACTTCTGCTGACTCTCATGTCAGAATCCTAGATGGCATCAATGTGATCAGCAAGTACAAAGGTTTGTTCCCTTTTCTTATTTCAGATAGTAACCATTTGATGTCTGTTTGCCTGTCATTTGAGTGCCGTGCTTGCTTTATAACGGCAATGAAAATTGATATGTGATTTTGTATGATTGTGGGACATACAGTATACTTATTTTGTTTTTGACTTAGGTACTTGTTGTGATCTCTCCATTGTAGTTTCTAGTTTTAGCTACTTATAGCTCCTTATCCTCTACTATTTTCTAATTTACTTTACTGCTGCTCTGCTCTCTAGGCCAGCGAAATGCAGGAAACCATCTCTCTGCCACTTTCACCTCAGGTGGGAAGCATATTATCTCTGCATCTGAAGATTCTAATGTCTACGTATGGAACTGTGACATTCGCAAAGATGATTATGTTTCGCAACCTAAAGTGGTGAGGTCATCTGAGTTCTTCTCCAGTGATGTTTCCATTGCAATACCTTGGTCCGGCTTGAAAACTGTAAATCCAGATAATGGATGGCACTCGGGGGGAGGACTAAGTCAAACTCCAAATAGTCTATTACCCTTCATGGCCTCTCCTTATATTTCCTTGGGCCGTGAATTGTTCCTTGAGGCAATTCCAAAGGGATCAGCAACCTGGCCTGAAGAGAAGCTTCCCGTGTCAAGTCCTCGGTCTGTGTCTTCTCGGATGTGCAGATCTGAATACAAGCTCCTAAAAAGTTCTTGCCAGAGTTCATCCAATTCTCATGCTTGGGGTTTAGTTATTGTTACTGCAGGCTACGATGGGCGAATAAGGTCATTCCATAATTATGGATTGCCTCTGCCACTTTGACGAGTAGTGATGTAAAGGGGGTTTCTGGAACTGGAAGTTATTTCCTCTTTTGGGAGAATTTACATTGTGGCTGCCCTACTTGAGAACACAACAAATTTTCCCCTAGGGCTTGCAGGGAAGGATTCAACAGTTCATGTTGCAATTTCTTACGCAATGAGAAATGATGTTTGACTAGCCCCTCTAGATATTTAATAGCATGTCCAAAGATAGGTGGTTGTGTGCCGTGCTCTTGCCACTAATTGGTAAATATCCCCTGGCTTGGTTCTGGAGATATCTTCTAATTCTAACTTACTGGAGATGGCATACGTGCTGCAAATGGAAGGAATGTTACCTGCACAAGTGGAGGTAATATTTATATAAATATATCCTGTATTACCGAGGGACCTTGTAGAGGAGCCTCTTTCTTTTGTTCTCTGCATGAGGTTGGGGAAAAGTGTGGTGGTTGAAATTTTCTTTGAGGAATTGTGGAGAACTTCGTCTTTTATGGTAAGTTGGCTGGTCAGAATGATTGAGCTATTGTCCACCATCTGGTTCATTGAAGACGGGATAAACCACATCACAGCTGTGAGAAGGCTGGGTGGGCAGCTTGTTGGAGCATTGGTTTTTAGCTGCATAAATTGTACCTGAATCTGAGTTGCTACTAATGTGATAATGCTTTCAGGCAAGTGTGCTCTATCTCTGCTGGAAAAGCAGGCTCCTCTTTTCTGGTAAAGTGGGAATTAGAGGGGTATGCCAGTGACATTGGGGTTACACTAACATATAGGTGGCATTTCCAATTTATAGCTTTAAAATAGATTTAGTAGTGTCACACTCGATGATTCAACACATATGAAATTGACACACAGTCACTTTGTTATTAGTTATGTACAAAGTAGTTAGGTAGTGTATATGCTTTGTATATGCAGTGAGCCAAACGCTCTCCTACAAAGTCAAAAATCAAAATAACACCAACTGAACCTTGTGTTAAGGTTCCTCAATTTTTGGTATCCGAGTATTCTCGTTGAAGTTCTTGAAATTGAAACTTGCTTATTGCTTCTTTTTTTGCCTGTACTTTGGTGAATATGAACAGGCTATCGTGTATCATGTAATTAATAATTGAGATTCTCGCTGCCTAGCCTGTATCATGGGACTAATAATTGAATGCATATTCCAGAAATAGTGTATTAAAATGTTTAGCCAACTTGCGAGGATTGGGTTCATGAGTTTCTAAAGCACTAATTAGAGTTAGTTTAGTTGGTGAGAATCATTGGCAAAGTACTTGGCTGAACGCTGACCTTGTAAGGTAAGTATGCTGGCAAGAGTAACAGGAAGAATGCCAGAGCTTCTAGGCTTGCAAAGGGATTTGTTTGTTTTTACATCTTTGACCAGAGAAATCCGACTCAACAGAAGTAGCAACAGGCCCTTTTATACATAGTGGAGTTTGAGCTCGTGATACAATATTTTGAATGGTCTAATTTCCTTTTAAACATAACGGCATTTGGGCCAATTACAAACAAGACCGCCAATAAACAGATTTTCCTCCTCTTGGACCCCTGGTTTTTCTCTACCCAAGGTATAGTTCCCTTCCCAATGCCTTCCCTAGAACTTTTCCTTTCCCCCCACACCTTTTACTTTTCTTTCTCTTCCATTTGCATTTATGTTTTATTTATTTTTTTGGTTACTTAGTAGTTAATACAAAGCCACTTGTATAAATCTGGACATGCATTTTTCCACTAGCACAATTCATTTAACATCCTCTCATTTCCTTATATTCATTTCTTTTCTTATTAATTTATTTTGTAATTTTGAGCTGTTACTTAAAAAAAATGAAGAAACACAATAATTTTGCTTCTTCTTATTATTATGTACAAATGTTTGCTTCTTCGACTTATTTTTGTTTATCTGATTGCTTGTTCTACATCATCTTTTTTTTCGGGTCCTACTGATATTTTATAAGTACAGATCTTTTGAAGGGGTATTGGTGGTGAGTTAAAATGTTAACGGTGTTTGGAAGATACAATGCAATTTCATATAAAAGTTTTATATACACAGCGTATAAAAGTTGTATATGCACCGTTATATGTATATAGTTACATTTTGTATAATAATGTTATTATAAAAATTGTATATAGACTGTTTTACAATGTATAAAAATTATATATACACTATTACATTGTATAAATTTTGCATACGAAGTGTATCCTGTATTTTTTGGTGTATATTATAAAAATTATATATAAACTGTTATAAAATGTATAAAAATTGTATACATATATACTATTACATTGTATAAATTTTGTATATAAAGTGTATCGTCTTTATTTTAGTGTATCCCTAATGTATCTCTAATGTATATTTGTTGCTCCGACTTCTTTGTAGCAACCTTACAAATGTGTGTATAATGTATATATGTTATATAATAGGTGTATATGTACGATTATATAATTTCTAAACATCATTATGTAAATGTTGTTGGTCGTTTAATGGTGTTTTACTGCCATTTTGGAGTGAACTCCATGACTCTTTTGGGATGAATTTTTGTGCATTTGCTGTGAAGAAGTGAAGGGTGACGTGTATTTGTGCAGGTAGTTATTGCTGCTATGGATTCTAAAGGTCTTTGTATATGAGATGCATAATTAGTGTATCTCATATACAATAAACTCATATTTAATGTATCTTTTGTATAATCTTCTGTGTATCTGTATACACTTTGAGTTTTTATAAAATATACACTAACTATATATACTACACAATATGTATATATTGTGTGTGTATACTATATAATATTTATATATTGTATATACAAATTATATACATAATTTATACACGATTGACACATATTGTGCAAGTGTATTTTTGTATAAAAATTGTATATAACCCATTATATGTGTGTAGAAGATGTATATTTACAGTTATACAATATTTAAAAGTTTTATATAGAGTATTTTCTGAGTTTGACAATGTAATCTTAGTGTATTCCGAGCGCGTTGTATATTTTAAGTGTATAAAAAATATATATACTGTTCAACAACGTATAAAAACGTATCTATACATTTTATACTAGTGTATAATATGTATAGTACTTGTACAATCTATACATCACCTTCTTCCTCTTCTTGTTATATTATGGGTGTTTTTGCTTATGCATTATTATATTTTTCTAGATTGGATCACTAAAAATTTAATTTTTTTGTAAAAGATAAAAAGAAGATTGTAATTTGTATATAATAGGAAGAAGTTTGGCGGTTGTGGAGAAGACAATTGGGTTTCTCTTTTGTAATTTGGTGGTGTCTTTTTTTAATTTTTCTCTTTTGAAAAATCTTTTATTTGTTTGAATTCACCAGCTCTTTGGACTTTTGACCGAATTGTTTTGTTTGTGTAATTGAAACAAACTTATTTGACTGAAATAGTTTTTATACTTTACATTGCTTTAGTTTGAAATATATTTTTTATTACTGTAAATGAGATTTCTAAGATCAAAAATCACTTGAAATACTTGAAATGGGTTTAAAATGCGACAAGTAAGATTTTTATTTCACTGGCTAACTATTATAATTAGTTTTTGGCTTCTACTTGCATAATAGATTTGTGGGCTAAAAATTGCCAAAAGTTTTAGCCGAGCGGCTAAAAGTGAAATTGCCTCTTTCATTTTTGCTTATTTAGAAAGATATATGCTCATATGTCTTTGATTAAATACAAGTAATGCAATGTGGTGCGGCTTTCTATAGCTAAAGATTCAATGTTCTAATGGGGTTTTGTGATTTGTTGTTTAAATCTTTTGAAAATTATTTATTTACGTTAAATTCGGAGATTAACACCAATTTTGTCAAGATTTAAAAGAAAATAATTTTGAAACCTCCATTTCAAGGTGTGGGGATGAAAGAAGAAATCGAAGGGGAAGAAGATGGTGAGGTGGCATGCCACGTGGCAACAACCTCACCCAAATGTCAGACCATATAAGATTTGGAGTGCCATGGTGGAGCACCGTTAGAAATGAGGGTATTTTTGGTTAGCAAACCACCGTTAGAAATAAGGGTATTTTTGATTGCTTTGCTAACGGAAGGGGTAAATTTAGATCGAGAGCATGACAAAGGATAAATGTGAACAATTTTTAATAGTAAAGGGGTATATCTGGGCCTTTTCCCTATTTGAAATTCAAGTAGCCCAATGATATGCATGCCATTCTCTGTCACCATAGTTTTCAATAAGACGAGGTGAAGGAAAAGCAAAATGCATACAACAAATGCTTCTAATGTTTGACCTTGAAACAAGACTGTCAACAGACAACACATTTTATACAACCCTATCAAAGAAAAATCAATGTCTACTAACAATGTTACAACTTATACCAGAGTAAATCCACTCTGTTGTAACCAAATGACTGCTACGAGAAAGCTGCTGCATGATCCCAGTTCCGAGAAAAAAGAGAAAGGAAAAGGATAAGCTGTCGAGATGAAATAAGGTTGCAAAAGCACCGTGAACATTAGCAAAAAATATGGATTGCAATCAAACTTTTGTTCACCGCCTATTGCAAAGGGGTGTGTGTGTGTTGGTTTTGCGATCCCTTAAGTTCATTATCTAAAGAAAGTGTAAATATTTTATGTAATTTTATTTCAGCGCCAACGATGTTCGTTTGAAAACAGCGCAAAAATTTAGCATCAAAACCCGAGTCTGAGACTCGTAGTAGCCAAGCCTTTTATTCAGACGAGCTCTTTCTAGAACCAAAGATTAAACTCTTCTACCAGTAGTCAAAGCAAACAGCCAGAAAGCAATTCATCAACAGAACTGTGATTTGACCAAGATGACACTGGTTTGAGATATATAGACATCTCCAAAGTCTTCAATCTAAGCAGCAGTACACATAACCCTCATTCAGTTCAGTCTTAAGATATTCCACCCAGAAGCGTTCCAGACATTGCCGTACTTTATAATTTACCAAATCCTCTCAAAGACAGGCATAATTTAACCAAGTATAGGCTCTGGTACAAACTGAGACTTCAAATCCACAGGCAGAGCCAATAACAGTCTTCTTCTCAGAGCAAACACAATTCCACTCAACCTTAATTTCTACAAATCAAAACATAAAGGCAACTAAAATCTCACTAATAAAGAGTGCAATGTTCCTGGTGAGTGAAGTAACAAAGATGTACTTCATCCAAAATAGATTTCCAGATCATGTCATATCTAAACTAATAACTCCAATAGATCACAGCAAACCATGTGTAGTAACCGCCTTTATAACTCGGCAGACTGCATAATCTACAGTGTTAAAATCTTGTTTGACAATGTTAATAGCGTAGCTCTTAAAGCAAAATCCGGAAGTAAAGTATTGCCCTAATCTTAAAGAAGCTTTCTCTTCTGTTACCTACCCTCTATTGATGATTATTTCGCATTTTTACAGCCCTTTGGTTGTATTTGATGTTGAACATGCCCAACGTAGCTTGACTATCGAATCTTACACTAATTTGAGTAGTGTTAATGGATGATAGGGGTCATGGAAATGGAATTTGGAGCAAGAAACGAAGAAATATGGACAAGGAAGAATTCAGTGCCAGGCCTCCGATCCATGCTGCCAGTAACACTCAACACTTAGGAATTTTCAAAGAGCAATTTCAGAGCCCAGGCCCACTGCCCACCGCCCCATGGTGCCTGTAGCGCCCAAAACAAGAAGTGCAAATTTTCCACCGTGTCTCGTGGTCTGTCGCGCCCACTAGGGCACTCAAGCGTAATCCCAACGTGAATAAGAAGGGGTATTTTTGTCCTAGAATTTCCCACAACTTATAAAAGAACTCTAACCTAGTTCTGAGGGGGGATTCGACTTTTGGAGCAAGAGCGAACAGCTAGAGCATAATGGGAACAAATTCAATTTTATTTCTTCTCTTTTTCTTTTCTTTAATGTTAAAGTTGCTTAGTTTTGGTGCTACATGATTGTTCATGTTTGAAGCTTGAAATGATTTATTATATTGGTTTATTTCTTTAATCCTGAGCTTAATTATTTGATCGTTTGGCCAACTACTAAATACTATCTACGAATCTTGAATTGAACTCAGAAATGAAAATTTAAGATTGCAATATGATTGAATAGAACAAGATCTTGAGCCTGGACCTCAGGGAATGAATTCGCCGTTAGGGTAGGAACAACCGTCATGCTTGATTATTATACAATGAATTTTTAATGCGTTCTAGTTAATCTTAATTCTATAGGAATATAGGAGTTAAGTTAACTTGAATAGGCTAGAGGCGGAGCCAGGATTTGAACTTTATGGGTTCGGGATTGTAATCCTTTTAAGTTATTGGATTCTAAATTAATAAGTTGTATATCTTCAATGGATTTCTTAAAACAAATACATTATTTGAACAAAAGCTACCGGGTTCGGTCGAACCCGCACTCTGCCTCAGCCCCTGGAATAGGTAAGCAACTACTCCGAAGAATCTTACGAGCAATATTAACCCTGTCAACCAATAACTCAAACGGATAGTTAGCTGACCCATAACCCTGCAATACATTGTTTTATTGGATTTTACAACCTAAGTTTGCCTTTTCGTTTTCTTTACTTGTTTATTTACTAGTTTCCTAGAATTTTTAGTTACTCTATAAAACCAAAAGGTCATGATCCATTATGCAGAACAGAACAATCCTTATTCTCGAACTCAATCAATTGGTTATAACTTGTATTCCTTTTGAGAGGAACAAATGCCGAGTGAAAGTTTTTCAGTAGACCACCTCATTCTTATCTATCAAAAAGAATGCTATTAGTATTTTCCATTTAATATACTACTATTTATCATCAGTGACTCCAAGGTTAAAACTTGCACCGGAAACCTCAAGATATTGTTGTTAGCCCAAAATAAAATATCAACAAATCTTTTGGTACTTCTAGAAAACATGCAATACACAACCAATATAACAGAATTACACATACCTAAACTAAAATAAGCAAAAATAACAGATATCACACAAACAAAACACAGATACTGCATTTAATAGTCATAAATGCAATTTGATAGCATTGCATGTTTATTCATATATTGACACACATACACAGAGATTGAAGGTCAATACCAATATACCACAGAGTTTATATAATTGACAGCATACTTAATCATCGAAGCAACCAACACAATTACACAAAGCAATCACTACATAACAACTTTGATCCTCATGGTTGCTTCCTTGTTATACTCAACAGATGTTATAACACTAGCAAACAAACACTCGAAATGCACAATTGAAACAGGTAAATTGGGGAAAAAACAAGAAAAAGAAATTTTACCGAGTAAAGTAGAATTAAACGGGGAGGTTCTCAACGGAGGTAGGATTGGTGGCAGGAGGGCAAGAATCGAGGTGAGAAGGTAGGGTGGAGACCATGAGAGGGCGATCTTTAGCTTCTTCCTCATCCTCGTCGTCGGATTCGGAGGTGTTGAGATTGACACACGAGCATCGTTCTAAAGATGCGAAAAATGCCGACGCAACGCTCGTACCGAACCACCTAGCTAAACCGTCCAGCTTTTCGTAAGACATGATTGATTTGAGTTCTGCAAAATTAATGGATCGAAGAGAAAACCCTAATTCACCGAAGAGAGGGATTTGGCGAGGCGAAAATGGTCAATGAGGTGGTGGCTTTCTTCTGAATATGTATATCGATCAGCTGGGAATTACAATTTGTCTTTATCCTACAACTGCCAGATGTCGGATCTTGGTTTATTCCTGGCCCATGTCTTTTGCTACGATTTAGGGAGGTTTGATTTAGTAACAAGTTAAACGGAGTAATAAGTAAAACTTTTTTATAACAGTTTTTTGAATGTTATAGCGAAGTATTGTTATAGAGAATATATATTATAACATAATATAAAAATTAGTTTCGGAAAAGTTTGACTTTTATAATGAAATATTGTTATATAGGAATGCTGTTATAGAGAGGTCTGACCATAACAAGTTAAACAGAGTAATACAAAAAATAATTTGTTAGATGACGATTTTGATATATATATATATATATATATATATAAATTAAATATAAGTTCACTAGTATATGTTAATTTTACCCCAAATTTTGCAATATGCCCTCTTTTTCTTTTTTCTTTTTCATGACTAGTTACATAGGACATAAGAGATTAGATACGTATCGACTAAGACAATTAGAAAAGTGACTCTAAGTCTTAGTGCTTCACACTTCAGTTATCCGTCCGATGTGCCCCAGAGTCTTTTCTTCTTAACTTTTGTTTTTAAGTATTTGACAATAAATTATATAATTATCTAATTCTTTAATTCAGAATTTTGTAATACTGTTTACATTGTATCATGTCTAGATATTTCCATTTTCATTAACTAAGAAGTGTAACTATGAAGTCCACATTGTCTTTGCACATGAAACCTGATTGCCATAATTTTGAATGTTGACACACCTGATGAATGAAGCAAACAAGATATTGAATCAAATCCCAAACATAGGAAATATTGTAAAGATTATCCCAAATAGAGACCAGAAAGCAAGAGAGATTTCAAGATTCAATCAGCACAACAGATGGCCTCTATTTATATAGGCTGAAATTCAAGAAATATACCTTCGTGTAAAGTCTCAACAGATAATAGCCTCTCTTCTAAGTTCTAACTATTCAGGAACATTAGGCTTGTATATTCTTTCCCATTTCAGGTGTGGAGATCCCTTCTGTATTGCCATTTCAAATGCTGCATTTTATCTATGAGGCAGACAGAATGTAAAGAAGAAGATATTCAGTCAACTGTGATGTACAAAAAGAAGAATAGGACTATCCAACCTTCATCTTGTTACTTTAGCTGTATGCTGGAAAACAACTCATCAAGAAGAGACCTAACCACACAAAAGGACATGCCTATATTTTATTGCATTCAACACATCTATCACAAAATCTATCTTATTCTATGCTCTAAATTCATAAGATATCAACTAGTACGCGTTTTGACGAGTTAGATTGAATGAGAAACTCAAGTAATCGTCATAGATAAACTATTAATCCATTAATCTGAAAATTCTTTTCCAACTGACAGGGCAATAATATTATGAACCATAGCTATTAGGTAATCAGTGCTATCCTGACAAAGAATCAAACTTTAGAATTTGTGGCAACAATGGGGCTCCTAACCACATATTTACCTCCCTTTTCGACCCAGCTTAAAGAACCATGAACCAAAAAATCATTCCTTAGTTTTGGACATTCCACCCTCAGCTTGTAGCTTTGCTTTTCATACTTGTCTTTGAAAACCAACTTTTCGGGAACAACACTAACTTTAAGTCCAGGCATTGCAGTCAGCTGGGCTGTATATTCTGACACACCTTCTCTGACATTAGTCACTGTCCTCTTGAATTCTTGTACTCTTGTAGGATCCAACTCGCTGCTATTCACATTGAAAAAGGCAATGAAAGATGGATAGTTTAGGTCCAATGATGGGTTGGGGCAAGTATAAGAGGACCTAGTGATGGTTTTTATCTGCTCGGATGTGAGATTTAGAGCACAAAGAAGATTAATGTAATCTTGTCGTGTCGTATCATAGATGAGTCCAGGATCTATTGCCTTATTAGGATTGATATGGCCAGCTCCCATAGCAAGAGGAGTGGCAGCAGCATTCTCTTGACGACCGATGTCTTGGATGGGGCTCTGTGTGTTGTCTAGAACATCTGCTGTAGTCATCATGGCCGAACGAATGGCAGCTGGGCTCCATTCAGGGTGGGCACCTTTAACAAGTGCAGCTACACCAGCAGCGTGTGGACATGACATTGATGTGCCAGATATAATGTTAAAGATATTGTAAAGTTCAGTATATAGACTCACAGATGATAGTGGAGACCATGAAGCTAGTATTAAGTGACCAGGAGCCATCAGGTCAGGTTTGAGGATGAATGGGCAGGTTGTTGATGGCCCCCTCGAACTAAAATGCGCGACAGCTGGCGCTCGTTCGACACCAATTAGTGTCCCTTGAAGTCCAATCCTTGCTTTTGGTGAAGAAGTGCTGTTAACATACTTCAAAACTTCATCACCATCTTGGAAATTCAAAAACACAGATGGGAATTCTGTTTTGAGGTATTCGCCCAAGTCAGTAACAAAGTCATTTGTTATGAAGATAGCACCAGAAGCATTTGAATGTCTCACACTTTTAACTTGTTTCCCAACCAATGCGTTTTTGTCAATGCAGACCACAAATTTGTCTGCAACATTTTGCAATTCCTGGTTATCTAAGCAATTCTTGACAAGAACAATAGAAATATCGCTTGTAGAATTCCCAGGGTAGAGAGATAAACCATTGACTGAAACTCCATTACCAAGAGTTAATATCCTGATAACGTCACGGTCAACAGTGCTAGCAGCAACAGAGAGAAACCAAGGTGCCTCATTGCTCAAAGATTGATCGAAAGGCCCTTCATTTCCAGCTGAAACGGAAACAAATATGCCTTTCTCCATTGCAGAAAATGAAGCAATAGCGATAGGATCTATATATAGAGGAAATGGAGAAAATGCGCCAAGTGACAAGGATAAGACATCACAGCCATCCGCAATTGCCTGATCCAATGCAGCAAGAATATCAGACATGGTACCAGCTCCATCCCAAAGAGCCTTGTACACAGCCACATGAGCCATTGGCGCGATGCCTATTGCAAAACCAGGGGCATAGCCAAAATAAGATGCACCCTTTACAAGACTTCCAGCAGCTGTAGAGGAAGTATGAGTTCCATGTCCCTCTGTATCACGGGCAGAATTTATCGTGATAGTAAGATTTTTCACTTTAGCAAGTAGGCCTTTGTTGAAGTAACGAGCTCCGATGAGTTTCTTGTTGCACAAAGAAGAATTAAACTGAGTTCCAGTTTGACATAATCCTTTCCACCTTGATGGAACTTGAGTCATCCCATCATCATCAAAGCTTTTACTCTCCGGCCAAACCCCTGTATCAACTACACCAATGATAACACCTTTGCCATAGTTTGACTTTGGCCATGAACCAGACATTGAGTTTAGGCCAAGAAAGTGGGATGAGCGGGTCGTGTGACTTTTAACTGTCATGTCCTTTGTCGAAGAAACATAGCCTGGAGAATTCTTGATGGCTTCGTGCTCGGAAGGAGAAAGACTTGCACTGAAACCATGTATGGCATTAGTATAAGAATAGATTAGTTTTGAGGAAGAGAGGGTGTTTCTGCTGCCAGCACTTGAACTGTCTAATACAGAAGCAAGAGTAGCCAAGTTCCAAGAATGAGGGCTAGAAAAAGCTTTTGGCATCTTTGATGTGTCCATATGGATGATATACGAATCTGACACAGCCATTGTTGATGGCAGTAAAAGAATTAGGATGAGAAAGAACCAAAGGTACGAGGCTATAGGATTAGCCATATTTTTTGGCAATAGATAGATGGAGGAGGAGATGATTTAGTAAACAAAAATTTGTTTACTTATACAGAGGGAGAGTTATGAGAAGCCAAGACCATCAGTCATAATGTTCAACTTCAATACATTCAGTATCCACAGACTTGAGCTAATAATTTAGCTGGTATAACTGAAGCTCTCAAAATAAGTGGTTAATCAAAATCCTACGATAGGTATCTGCTGTGAAGAATGTTAAGCCAAATTCTGGAAATTTAAAACAAACTTTTAACTTCTACTAATCTTTTCCTTATTTAGCTCTTTGTTGTTATTCTTCCTTACCTGCAAAAGTTTTCCGAGAACATGATTATTTGATATATATCAGAAGAGTTTAGAGTGAAGAGATCTCATAATGTAGCAAAACAAAACAAGAAAAGCCTCAACTCTTGTCTGTTTCATAAGGAATTTCTAAGGGAAAAGGATTTTGTGCATGAAAAAGGGTTATATTGTGAGGTCAAGAGTCACTTCAGTCTATCATTTATCGTAGTATTGAATCACATTACTATCCATGATATCTTAACCGAACTACTTTAGTTATTATTTAAGACAGATTTATCAGTTATTTAGAATCACATTGCAAATTGTATGTAATTCATTAGCTATGTTTGGACGAACCATTTGAGGCTCACTCAATCTTGTTAATTGATAGCAATCAGAAAAAACAAAATATCGTTTAATATCTCTATCACTTCCAATAACATATCGTTTATCCTCTTCATAAGTTTTCACACCTTAGTGACTATAATATTGTTATATGAAGAAAAGGAATTGAGTGACTTCTGCCCATGGAAATATTACCCCAGTTGTTTCCATCTTTAACGTTCGAGGTCATTTATCATTACTTGGAAGAATTTTAAAAGAAAAAGGATGCTTGCTCGGTTCAATTTGGTTTTTTATATTTCAATCCATTTTATCTTGGTTTTCAATTTATAGCGAAAAGAAATCAGAGGTAAAGAACTTAGAGACAAAAAGAATTTAAACTGAAGGCATGGATAAAGAAGAAATAGTTCATTTCAGTTACTTCATTAGAGTTTTAGTACTTGAAGACATAACATAGGAGTTTCTATGAATGCAAAAACAATATTAATCTTAAAACCAGACCATGAATTTATTAAAGAACATATCTCCTCAGGACCAAAGAAAGAGAGAACGAAATCTTGCTTAGTACTTGATATGAGTAAGAAGGGGCATGATCATAGATGAAAATCTTGATAGGAACAACACCTTATGTTGAAAAGACACGAAAATTTAACAATCCAACAAGTTTACATAGCCTCTGGCATTCAGGCTCTCGCGCAACATCTATATATTGAACATCCTCGGGGCGACGTCAAGAGAGGCATTTCACTGTAATGTACAATAATTACAAGAGCTGGATATTAAGATATTAGATATCCACTACAACAGCTAAAAAACTAGTTATGCTTAGCAGCCATGTTTGAAGTACAAGACCTGGATGTGTCCAATCAATAGAAACAGTCTCATGATGGATGATGGCAAGATCTGGATAGATTATCTATAACAACTAGCAAAGTAGCTCATGCTTAAGCGCCACTCTTAAAGAAACACTCGGAGCTCATCTGAAGAAAGCATGAGTCAAAAGAAATTGGAAAATAGATGATCTTCTAAACTTAGACTCCAAGCAAAAACTTATAAAAAGAATAAAGAGAAATGTGAAAGCCAAAGTGAGAATCATGAATTACAAATTGCAGTATGGACAACTGATAGCAATCTGGTCATGAGAATTTAAAAACAAAGAGCTTCATGGTTCAATCCACATCGTTGTACATATGCAAGGGAAGCAAAGAGAGAACAGAATGTGGTTCGAATTAATTCAAACAAATTTGGGGGGAGGGGATGAAGTAAAGAGATAAAGCAAGGAAAAAGAGAATTAGCTGAAACATTTGACACCAGTTCACAACAGATCAAATTTGGGACTGGTAAAGATGATCTCTAAAACACCTTTTATATTAGTTGACTATCCCTAGTGAATAACTTATCACCTGGATGTGATCTGAGAATTATCCTGAAAGATAAACATTATGACTTGACAAGATTTGTCAGTAGGCAAAGTAACTAAATTCAGTTCCAGCAACTAGCTAGTTATTGCTCCCAATAGAAGTGAGAACTACAGCATTTAGCTTTCTTGTTTATATGCCACATACCTAGAGGCAGACGAGAGACGAGAGACGAGATATAGCTGGTAAATTTCCACTGACTACCTTGAATTACTAAATGATTGGCCTGCTGTCTAAGTGAGATCAGGGTAAGATACTTTCCTGAGACTTTTTCAGTATCAGAGTGATGAAAGGTAAGACAGGGATTTAGACTATGGTAACTTTCCAAAATAATAAAAGGATCCTTAACTGCAGAAGAATGAAAGTCACTGTGCAATATGAACATTATATAAAGGTCAATTTTATATTGACAAAACACTGGGAAATTAATACAGATCTTTCCTGATTTTGATAACACAATAGGTTAATGAAGATTCTCAGGTAATACTCAAAACATTTCAAATGAATGTGATTTTAGCATGCGCAACATTGGCAAAATCTAAGATTAAGGGAGAAGAGAAATGGGCTTAAATAATAAAAGGAACTGAGAAATGCACATCTACAAGCACAAAAAAAAAGGACCCGCGCCAAGGCCTACAAATACAAATGGGCTTCACAAAAACATAGCTAACGTTCCAACATTTGAGAGACCACTTGACAAGATGATACTACATAATCTAACCTCCTAGATTCAGTGACAACAAGAACCTTATTCAATTAGGTCAAACAAAAAGAAAACATCAGAAGACCTCAGTTCTTTGACTGCTTGAGCAACTTGGCATGGTAAGACCCTGGCACATGAATCCTCTAATATGTGTGAGCACCAAAATAATCCCATAGAGGTTGAACCAAATTGGCAGGAAGACTTATCCTCCTGTATGAGTCAAAGTAAGCAAGACCTGAAGACATACCCAGTGTACTAATGCCCAAGTTGATAGCTAGGCAGACTACTCCGCGCCAAACAAACTGCCGTTCAACCATCTCTTTTGCAAACTCTTCATCCACAAGTAGATTAGCAAGATTCGGATTTCTGTCAAATGCCCTCTTGATCCGATTCAAAAATATAGCACGCATAATACAACCACCCTTCCAAATCCTAGCAAGCTCCCCTAGGAATATCAAAATTGAAAGCCCATTCCGTTGAATTCTTGATTGCTGCATCTAATCTGATTGATATTCTATGACCTTCCTTTCACCGGTTAAAATATGTTTATGGGTCATTTACATTATATAAAAGTTCAAGACAACAATTATATACATTGATGTATAGTATAAACAAATTTCTAATTTATTGTAGTTTAATATGTTACATAAAAGTTCAAGACAACAATTATGCAGCAGAGGCCGTTGTTTCTGGAGCACGAAGAACTTGTTGCAGTAAGCGTGCGGCAAGACGTTGAGATATTCCACCAACTACACGCCCTCCAATACTACGTGCTTCTGGTTCTTGAAGTACCTGCTCAAGTATGGTAGACAGTTATCAGTAAGCACATACTCTATCTGCAAAAACTCAAAAACTTTTCTTTGGTGGAGTTTGGTTGAAACACATTTTTTGTGAATTAGGAAAAAGAATCACAAAAACATTTTTTCAATGTTTTGAAACGAATATTAACTTAGAGACTTGAAACCTTAATGGTGAAAACATCAAGATGATGAACAGCACAGAAATTCAATCATTATGGTATATCACACTAGTAAGCATCATGATTTTTCATCTAAGCTTGCAAACAACGCAATAAGGGCCATCATATCCTAGCTAAACATTATTAGAGCTCCCGCAACACCTTTTCCCACCCTCCCCTGCCACCCCCACTAAAAGAAGAACGACGGGAAAGTCTGTCTCAAAACAAAAGATTTTCACACACACATACATGTATGACTACGGGTATATATACTGTTTATATGTGTGAATATATACACAGTAAACGGGGAAACCATCTTGCATCATTAAGCTGAATAAACCAATTCAATCCAAATATCAAAATTACATTCCATGGAAGAGAGTGCTTCTAACCTGCAAAATTGGTTGCAAAAGACTTGGATCAAAATTCTCAGAGGATCGCAATAATCCCCATATAGTAATCACTTGTGTTCTAAGTTCCATTAAGCTCTGTTGCTCAGCAGAGCTTATTGTAAAGGGGCCATTTGCGTTTCCATTAAAAACAAAAGTCCTCATGGGACCAGGAATAGAATTAAATGATTCAATAACTGAGCTCAGAATAATAGCTTCAGTGACACGGACTGCCTCTTTAATAACCAAATCCCTTAACTCTACACCATCTGGACCCAACAACAACTTGAGGACAGGTTGCAAAGCATCTTTTGCAGAAAAGTCTCTGTCTTGCTTTCCCTGGACAAGCAAGTTTTCCAGTCTATTCCACCTGTAGTAACCAAGAGTAAGAGCTTCACAATGTTAGCAGCCCATCAGAAGAATGAGCTAAGGTTAGAGAAAGAGCAGAAAAAAGGGGAAAATAATGCCTGCCTGAATTTCCCATCCTTGAAAAGTAACTCAATCAGAGCATCTCTCAGATATGGATTAGGATCCGTTAGAAGCCTTTTGGCAAAATATGGATATGAAGCAGCCAGTACTTTAAACTTAGGGTCAGCATATAGAGCTAAACCTTCTAAAACTGTGAGAGATCTCAAAATTAATGCGTAATAAGCCGGAACTGCAAGAATATCAAACAGCCAAAGAAGCAATGTCAGACATGATATTATAATGCTGTTTTAAAAAAAATTTATTTGTGAAGTAGCTAATGCTGTTAAACAATTTCTTTTATTTGCTAATAGCTAAAGTTATTAAACATTTTAACCAATGGTCAGCATACTATTCATTGCAAGACTAGCAACTCACCATTAAAGGGATATTGATACAACACAGCACCCAGACCATCTACAAGTGTTTTAAAGTTTAGCTCGCTCACAGTTGAATTAAGTGCATCATCGAAGAAGTTACGCAATGCTGGTACAATTGGAGAAACATCTACATCAGGAGACAAAAAGTCTAAAGCATAGTAGTCACGAGCCATAGCTTCATAATCCCGATTGACCATGTGAACAACATGACCAATGATAGCAAATCTTGCTTCTTCAGGAGTTTCACTCATCATCCCAAAATCAAGAAAAGCTAGCTTTCCATCAGGTGTTGCCAAGAGGTTCCCTGGATGAGGATCAGCATGAAAATAACCATACTCAAGCAGCTGTCTGAGACTGCATTGGATGCCTGTGTTTACCAGATCCAAAACCTTTAGCCCCTGCCTCTCGATTGCTTCTTGCTCATTCAACTTGACGCCTTCAACCCATTCCATTGTTAAAACCTTCCCACTTGTGTAGTCCCAAAAAATATCTGGAACGAGAACATCTGCTTTGTCAGCGTACAACTTTTTAAATCTCCTTGCATTCTGCCCTTCCTGCATCAACCTGTCAAAATTAACATTCAAACCCAGAGGAATGTTGTAGAATTCTATCGACTCTGCAGCTCTTCTGTTTCTACACCTCCTTGACTCCATATATATAAAATTAAATTGTCTATTATGCATTCCATTTAAAGGCATTTTCTAAGAGAAAGACTCAAAAACTAACCTGTACATAGTTGAGCTCTTGATAAACTCTGCGAGCAAATTCATCAATAAGAGCAACAACATCACTTGTAATTATGTCAACATATCTATTAATCAGGATGCCTACTCCCCTTATTAGGTAGAAGTCTAATCCTATTGCTTCTTCGATACCCGGCCTTTGCACCTTCACAGCAACAACCTGGCCCGAGTACTTAAGTTGAGCTTTATAAACTTGACCAAGACTGGCTGCAGCAATAGGGGATGCAGATATAGATGAGTAGATGGTATCAAGCGAACGACCCAACTCTCTCTCAATGCATGAAAATGCTTGTGCATCTGGAAATGTTGGCAAGGCATCCTGCTCAGAAGTAAAAATGGTCAAGTTTGGTTTGCGCAATCAAAGGTCGTATTTCTTTTTCCTTTTGAGAAGGTAACATCAAAGGTTGTATTTCAATCAGAAACACACTAACTATTTCAAGAATTTGCTTGTGATGGAAAATCTACAAAAAAGGAAGAAAATACATACCTGGAGCTCAGAGAGCTCCTCAAGGTACTGCGGTGGGCATAAATCAGGTCTGGTGGATAAACCCTGGCCGATTTTAACAAATGTAGGGCCCAAATTGGTGAAAGTCTGCCTAAGTTCAATTGCACGCGATCTCATGTTCCGATCAAGCTCCCCGTTCAACCGGTCAAGCCATACTTTTAGCGCGAATGAACCAAGTCCAGTGAATATTTGAAGAGCTCTGCTCAGTACCTACCAAGCAATCAAGCAAAATTGGGCGTATGAACCAAGTCCAATTAAACCGATTTAAGCTCGTTATTATTTAGTGATTTTTACCTTTAATGGGCGAGAGCCATACTTGGTGGCCAAGAGTTCGGGACTATAAACAGAAGCACCCGCAGCACGTGACATAGCTCTGGCTTCAGCTTGCATATCCTCGGCTCTATCTCTCCCAACTTGAAGGGCTACTCCTGCACCATTACTTACATCTCTAATTACTGCTATTTGTTGTTGAGGCCTCGCCTCCACCAGAGCCGCTCGAGGAACTGTTACTCTTAACTTCACTTTCCGTCCGCCGGAGCTGGAGCTTTTCGCCCGTGAAACCCGAACCGCATCGGCGCAGGACGGCAGCATCCTATGATGATTGGCCGTCAAACTCATCGTGACAGGCTGCCGGCGCGGCGGAGCAACTAATTTTCCCCAAAAAAAGTAGGAAGTACAGGTGAATGATGTGGAACGAAACGAATCAATGACTTTGCCAGAATTGCTGTATTTCTCATTTATTTAGTCCATTATTTTTCTGGCCAATATTTATTTTCACCTTACGTATAGCATACGTGTCTGCATCTGGGTACGCAAAAAATAGATATGGAAGTTATTGGCTTCATTTTGGAATTAAATATTGCACAAAAAAGAGAGATTTTATTTTACAAATATTATAGGCCATTCATGTGTTTTGTCAATTTCAGTGAATCTAAGCTAATTACTAAAGTTCGAACAGAAAGATGAGGAAGTTCTGGAAGCTTATAACTAAGCTTGCTATAATGAGCAAAACTGTGTAAAATATCCTAGCTACCATATTTATGCTAACTCATACCTAACTCAACCAGAACTGCCATTTAACGCTGGTTACGTAAATAATCTAACTAACTAACCGTGGTCTAATTCTAACTTGGTGTAACTAACACACTCCTTAACACGTTTAACACCTCAACTATAGTTGTGAGTTGTGAAATATTAAACATCTGGGTGTGTTTGGTACGAAGGAAAATGTTTTTCATGAAAAATGAGTGATTTTATCACTTTTTTTTTTTTTTTGGT
>MCJB01029902.1:55439-140334 GCA_002018475.1 Nicotiana obtusifolia | reverse complement strand
GGAGAAAGGAGGAGAAGGAGCTGGTTGTTGTGAAGGTGGAGATAGTGGTGGTGGGAAAATATCGAGGTGGTGATATACCCCAACAGTTGTCTTCTTTTTTAGAGGCAGATACATTATAAACTTATAAAATTTTTAATCTTGAATTTATTATATTTTTAAAGTTATGTATTTATATCAATTATATGCTCTAATATTATAATTTTAGTAAATTTTTATATATTAATTTATATTTCACACCGAAAGAACATAGATGAACCCAGTACCGAATGACTGAATCCGCCCCTCTGAATCTTCTTCGCCTTCTCAGTTCTGCAGTAGCTCATCTTCTTCCCTTTTTTTCTTTAAGTTATTTTCTTAACCACTTGTGACGGAACAACATTTACACTTGTGAAAGAGAAAACAGTATACTCCTACAACTTAGAGATTACATCCCATTTGCAATGAGTTCACTGCTCGGATAATTATTTAACTATTGAAATTATTTCGTAAAATTATTTTCTTTATTTATAGCAAAAAAGTCATTTAACTATTTTTATAGCATTGAAAAAATCATTCAACTAAATTTGTCAAACTTAAAGGTGGCCAAATACCTATTTTATCATTTAAATTATCAACCTTTATTTTTTATATTATGATTTTTTTTTCCGTTTAATCTATATTATGGACTTATCTATAAAATAATAAATTTTATTTATAAAGTAAAAAGGAAAAAATGGTTTTCATTCATATATAATGTTGGAACAAATAATTGAGCAAAATTTTCAAGCATTTATAATATATATTATAAATATATTTTTCTTTTAAAATTATTTTTATATTACATGTATGAAATAATCCTTAAAAGCTTTTATTCTCTTTCTTTCTCAATTGTGTAAATAAGCTTTTGAGTTTTTGTTGCTATTATCAAAATTATTGATACGAACAAATTATTCTAATTAAATATTTTACAATGCTCAATTATTTATTCATCAATTTCATGTGCTTAAAACTCTTATTTTATAATTCAACTATAATTTTTAATTTAATATTATGTGATTTAAAAAAATTATTCATCAAAATAAGGTACATGTACAATACGCGTACATTAAGACTAGTTAAATAGAGGGGTGATGTAAGGACCCGATCGGTCGTTTTGTGTAATTGCGCCCCTTTATCCTTTTTTATGCTTCACACATGTGTGTTTATGATTTTATAACATGCGGGGTTGGTTAGTTTCGTTCTGGGAAGCTTTCGGGTTGATTCGGACCCCTTGATTCTTGACTTAGAAGTTTAAATTAGAAAATATTGACCAAATTTTGACTTTTGTGAAAATGACCCCGGAACGGTATTTTGATGGCTACGATAGCTTCGTATCATGATTTTGGACTTGGGCGTATGCGCGGAATTGATTTTGGCAATTTGAAGTTGAAATGTTCGATTGTAGGTTGACTTTTAGATCTCGAGCTCAGAATTTAATTTTGGGACTTGGAATAGGTCCGTTATAGTATTTAGAACTTGTCTGCAAAATTTGGTGTCGTTTGGAGTTGATTTGATAGGATTCAGATGTTTAAATGTAACTTTAGAAATTCTTGAACTTTACTTTGAAAGTCATGCATATTAGTGTTCGATTCGTAGTTTTAGATGTTATTTTTGTGTTTTGATCGCTCGAACGAGTTTGTATGATGTTTTTATAATTGTGTGGATGTTTGGTTTGGAGCCCCGACGGCTCGGGTGAGTTTTAGACATGAATTAGAGTGTTTTGGATTGAAAACCAGAAATCTGGTGTGCAGCAGCCTCCGGTGTCGCATTTGCGAACACAAGGTTCGAAATTGTGGCTCGCAATTACGAAGTAGTTTAAGGTAGAGGGTAGTTCGCATTTGCGACAAAACAGTCATATTTGCGATGGAGACAGGCTTCGCAAATGCGAAGCTAGAGTCGTAATTGCGACCTCCTCATAGAACTAACAATGGCCGTATTTGCGAGAAATACTTTGCAATTGCGACATCTGCAACTAATTAAAAAGGCTGAAAGTCCTGGTTTCATCTCTCATTCTCACATTTTTGAATCCTAGACTCGATAGGAGGCGATTTGGAGAGGGAATTTTCACCTACAAACTTTGGGTTCTAATCTATTTCTAATCATATTCCATCAACATATCTTAGATTTTAACATCAAAATCATTTGAATCAAAGTGAAACTTATGAAACTTTGTTAAGTTTTTTAAAAAGGAAATTGAATTTTGAGAGTCGATTTGGACTCGAATTTTGAAACTAATCACATATGAACTCGTAGGGTCATGAGTAGACGAAATCTACCATTGGACCCGACTTTTGACCGAATGGGCGCAACTTGACTTTTATTGACTTTTTGAAAAAAGTGTAAAGATCTTAGCTTTATCTATTGTAATTGATTTCCATAACATTATTTGATGATATTAAGTTGATTTTGGTTAGATTGAGCCGTGTGGAGGCGAATTTTAAGGGAAAAGCCATTTCTGAGTATTGAATTGACCTAGTTGAGGTAAGTGTCTTGCCTAACTTTGTGTGGAGGAACTAACCCTTAGTACTGTTATTGATTGATTCATTTGTGTTATGTGAAAGCTGTGTACGCAAGGTGACGAGTGGGTACACGGGTTATACGTGGTATTTGACCGGTTTAGGCTACTTAGACTCTTTCCGTGCTTTAATTAATTGTCATATCATGTTCTAAATTCTCATAGTCAATCTATTCTTACTTGCGTTATTCTTTCCTTACATGCCTTAAATGATTTCGTCAATACTTATTCTACATTCTAAGTGATAAATTGCTCTCATGCTTTAGTTGAACTTGTTGCCTCTATTATTGTTACATAATTTATCTCTTTCATTGTTGATTATCATTATTTGAAGTTATTGTCCGTGTTATCTCTTTCATTATTGATTATCATACTTGAAGTTATTGTTCATGTTATCTCTTTCCTTGTTGATTTCCATAATTTGAAGTTATTGTTACACGTTATCTCTTCTATTGTGAGTTATTCTTATTTAATGTCGTGGTTATACATTATTTCTCATTGTTGAGTTATTGGTGTTGAAGTTATGAAGGCTGTTATTCCATTGAAGCGAAATTGTTGTTGTTGAAACATCTTCCTTGTTGAGCATTTTACATTCATTGTTGTTGCCGATATTCTTGTACACGTTGTGGTGGAGCCACGAGCTATTATTGTGGAAATATTGATATTGTTGATTGTTGGAAAGTTGTGATATATGGGGAACTTTTGGTGCGAGTTATTATTGTGATGTGTTATTTACGTGCATGCGGCGATATAAGACTTGAGGTTAATGTGCATACGGCGGTATAAGATGGGACTTATGTGCGGGTTGCTCGTGGGGGAACTACGTGAAGCCACGCAGTGTCATAAAGTGGGCTGAAATGCGTGTAGATATTTTGAAAAAATTGTTTTCAAAACCTATTTCAAATGTAAGACTCATGCAGCGGTATAAGGAAAGATTGTGATTGAGATTGTAAATTCTGAAGACGAGGCGGTACTTCGGTTGTGATTCTTGATATATTTACACGAGGCGGTACCGAGGCGGTGATTCTTATTGTACACGAGGCGATACCTTGTTGTGATTCTTGTTGTTTGATCTTCTTTGTTTTTGTTAGTTATTGTCCGTAAATGATTACTGTGGTTCTCTTTAACTGATTTCTTTATGTTATTTCCGTGCTTACATTTCCGGTATTAGTTCATGCTGTTAACTATTTCGTATCAGTTGTTTCTTCGCTTTCCATTATTTATCCTTATTACGTTTTCATATTGTTTATTTATATTCTAGTAGGTATCTTGACCTGACCTCGTCACTACTCTACTGATGTTAGGCTTGATACTTACTGGGTACCGTTGTGGTGTACTCATACTATGCTTCTGCACATCTTTTTGTGCAGATCCAGGTACGTCTGCTCGTGTCATTCGTTAGTGATCATCTGTTAGCTGCTTTATGGAGACTTCAAGGTATGCCTGCTCAGCGTCTGCAAGCCTCGGAGTCACCTTCCTTTACTTTTACTACTGCTATATTTTTCATTCAGACAGTAATGTAGTAGACACTTTAGCTTACTCTGTAGAGCTTATGACTTCCATAACATCATTTTTTGCATCATCACCAATTTACAAGAATCATATAAATATTTTCTATAATTTTTCATAATTTTTAAGGCTTTAAAATTGATTTTCTGCATATAATTTATTCAAATATTTATTAATTACTCCTTCAAGTTATTTTGTGATGAATTAATCATCCAAATTTATTATTTACATCTACATATATATTTTATAACATTTGTAATTCATTTTATATAATTGCGTTTGTATTTTTCGAGCCATTTATACAATTTTGCAATAACTATATTATTTACATTGTTTATACTAAAATAGCATTTTTATAATACTAAGCTATTATTTCCAATCATTTCACTGCATAAGTAATATTTTATTATTTATTAATTATTTTTATAAATTATTTTAAACAAATTTCGTATATGTAATTTTATAGCCCAAAACATGGCTAATTTCGGACCAAATGTGGCCCAAAACATTTGGCCCACACCCCAACTCACCCTTTACCAACCCAAAACCAAACAACCCTTTAATAAACCTGGTCGGTACCCGTTTTATACGCCCCACTCTTCCTTTCATCCCAACCGTTAATCTCAGAGATCAACGGCTCACAACCCGTCTCCTATCTTTAATTAATCCGCCCCAAACCCTAATCCTCATTTCCCATCTAACAGTCGCCCCCAAACCCTCTCGAATGTTCTCTCTTCTCTGAAAGTAACCCTAGCATCCGCCTCCGATTCTCTCCGATTCCAACCTAAACATGGAGTCAATCCATGATTTACTTATCTATTTTGAGGTACTACGATGGTTATATGCGCCTGTGGTGTTACTTAAGTTCTTTCCTTATTTTTGGCAAGAACTATCTTCCGAGATTTGGCTTGCTTGACTCTGATTCTATGGGTATTTGGACGATGTCTCGACTATATACATCGTACAAGGAAGGATCCTTGATTCTTAGTTCGATTCTCACACGTGTTGACCCAACTGGGGTTTGAGAATCTCCTTTTCCTTTGCCGATTTTGATTGCATGCGATATATTCTTTCCTTCTTTGTATTTGATTGATAATTTTCCATGTTTGTTTGCTTAATTTGAAACACTATATAAACCCCCATTTCCCCGCTTCCCCTCCAAGTCTTAACGACTACTGCAAGAACAATTATCACTTGACTACTGTTATCACTACCACTCTCTCACTCAATCACTCACTTTGTTCTGAAATTTTAGTTCTTGGCCAACTGAAAGCAAGGCCATCGGAGTTCGTTCTATCGGCCTTCCTAGTACGAGCATTGCTCGGAGCTCATTTGAAGCCCTTGTCAAATTTGACGCACTGGGTTTAGGTTCTGCTGCTTTCTTCTATTATTGATTATTGGAGTACTGCTAAAATTATTCTTCTTGTTTACTTGTTTGTTAATCTGTAACCGGTAAGTACCTTTGGCCCTTGCAATTTCATTCTCTTTTCATTTGAGTTCCTGCTTTGTATATCTATGTCTCTGAAACTTTTATGAATCAGCATGCTACTATTCGTATCCCTATCTGCTCTGAAATTATTCTTGAGGCTCTATACTTCTCTAGTAGCTAAATTCACCTAGTTTTTTAACCTTGATTCTGGCTTTCTTAAGCATGTTTACTCTAGTGTGTGTGTTCGAATGCTTATTGCTGCTGCTTATTCTGAGTTTATCTCTTTGCCTTGTTCTGGATTCTTGTGATAAACCAATTCATGTCCAGAATGTGTTCTAATCCCTGTTGAATCATTCAAGTATAACTTAAGGCTTTCTTAGAGTTAATTTATGATCATGTTATTAGCCAAACATATATTTTTTCGCTACTTACAAATTCTAATGTGTGTTCCCCGCCCTGTTTAATCTTGTGTTCTTCAATACTTCCTAAGAATTCTAAGATGGGATTCAATACCTGGCCTCTTCTTCTAGGTGTAGTCAAGCCCTAGTGCATCCAGTCCTGTTAACATGGATTTGACATATTATTGTCTATTATGAGTTCTGGTGCTGTTTAGGCCTTGGTGTTATGATTGATAATGTTAAAATTTCTCATTAAGTGAATTGTTACATGTTCACCAGCCTGTTTGTTGTGTTATTTGTGATCATACTTGCATTAGACTCTCACGCTAGGAACTGCCATGTAAAAACTACTATTTCACTTTGCTCCTGTCTGAGATTCTACAAGGTTCTTTTGTTAAAATATTATGTCTAAAGTTATTTAAGCTAATCCTGGATCATATTTTGTTCTGAAACCCTACTTGGGATTGTTTGTTAGCTTTTGATGTTTCACCCTATCATTTTGAACTTATTCCATCTTATGTATATAACTCCATGTGACCTTTTCTATATGCTTTGGTTTAAATGACTGTTAGTTGCAATCCTAAGAACTAAGTGTGTGGACTTCAAAAGTTGTTTAATCAATCCCATGTACAGTTTGTTACTCGTGTGGTTAGGTTTGGCATTACTGGGTAAGTTAGTTCCCCCCTTCAGGCCTGGTATGGGTCGGTGTCTAAGTTTGATTCATGCAGCTAATACACTCTAATGTTTTAGGGTGTACCTAGATCTGGGTTTGCTATTTGTGTGAAGAATAAGATTATCCAAGGCCTCGACGTTGCTAGGTTGTTCTCCCTTGGGCCTGCTCTATTTATTGGGCATGTACTCATTTTAATTTGTATGTTTGAGCATATATTCTTTATTTTAGGCTGTAATGATTTGTAAACAAATAATTGGGGAGTTAGTAAAATTGGGGAAAACAAGTGTATTCTATTCTTGCATAAAAGGGTAGAAAACATGCCTATAGGGTCTAAATGTTTTATTTGCTATCTCGTTTGACATGCTCTATTTCTGTACACCGATAGAAAATATGCCTATATGAACCCAAGCGCTTCACTTGCTCAACATGTTCTATTCCTGTACACTGTTAGAAAACATGCCTATAAGAATCTAAGTGCTTCACTTGTTCATATGCTCCACTTCTATACGCTATTAGATATTATGCCTATAGGATTTAAACATCATTGGTTATTTGCTCAATTTGCTCTATTGCTATGTGTTAGATATCATGCCTATAGGATCGCGTTAAGTAATAAAGACCTGCTCCTATAGCTATTCATCTAGTTACCATGTCTATAGGACCTTAATCGATTAATTAAACTGCCATTGTTGCTGTTCTGCGCCTAGAAAATATACCTATAGGGATAAAGTATTATAAAAATCAATCTCAATTGTCAACCATTAGAAATCCTGCCTATAGGATGCTATCACTCGTCTTAGACAGCATGTTCATAAGATTAGTGTCGTTTATCTTGGGCTTTCGAACAGTTTTACTGCCTCGCTGCATGAACGATGTAGATGTCCTGCCTATAGGTTTGTAATGCCTTTAATCTGCAAACCCGTTAGCCTAAAGTTGTAACACTGCCTGTACAGTACTAGAAATCAGAATTACCTAGAAATCATGCCTATAGGATTTAACAACTACCATGCCTCTTAACTTTGAAATTGTTTACTGCCTAATCTGCCGCGTGCATTCTCTGTTTAAGAGTGGGGTTTTAACTTGAGCCTCTTATTGCATTTATATGAATTCCTATATGTTTTGAATGTGCGCTATTTTTATCATTTTTTGAGCATCCTAAGCAGAGTCTAGAACCACCCAATAGGTCTAAAGCCACCTGGACCATAGGCATGGAACGGGTAGTGCACGCATAGGACGTGACCTAGAATTAAATTAGAGCACTTTTAAGTAAACAACTTTAATATAGTAATCGGGTAGCAGGGACGATAGCCTGTGCCCGCTGAATAATGTGAGCAACCCCTACCTTAAGGGAGTTGCGGAATATTATTTATATTGCACGGTGTGATCCTTTAGGCTAAAAAACTTAGGATCACCCATTTTATATATTTGTTGTTCACACTTAGTCATTAAATATAGAATATTTAATTTATACCTTGTAATCTCTAAGACTTGTATTGATTATCTATATAGTCTAATTATTGGCCGATTTACTTTGCACGTGTTCATAATAGAACCTTTAAATTCCTTGTCTTCCTTCACTCATATGATCACTTAGGACAATTGTAATCCTTTAATCCCACATATTTTAAACTTCGGCCGGGACCCATAATTGTGGACCTCGAAGAGTGCCTAACACTTTCTCTTCGAGGCAATTTGAGCCCTTACCCAATTTTTGGTGACATAGACTAGTTAAAATAGAGTTTTTTGCAAATAGGTTCCCTAACGCACCTCAAAATCGTTGGGTGGCGACCCTTCTCTTTTAAACCCATTTAAAGAGTTTTCACACGTCAACACGTTGTTCAGACTGTTTTTAGTCTTTTGTTGATTATTCCTGTCAAATTATATTGAATGTTAGGCTTACCTAGTAGTAGAGATTACGTGCCATCACGATATCCTACGGGGGAAAATTGGGGTCGAGACAAGTTGGTATCATAGCTCTAGGTTCATAGGTGTTACGAGTCATAAACAGGTTTAGTAGAGTCTTGCAGATCGGTACGAAGACGTCTGTACTTATCTTTGAGAGGCTACATAACTGTTACGAAAACTTCACTTCTTTGATTCCTTATCGTGCGAATTGGTTGACTTCAAAAACTAAATGTTTGACTTTCTATTCTCTCACAGATGTTGAGGACACGCACTGCTGGATTCCACGATTAGACACCCGCGCTCTTGCTGGAGCCACGAGAGGCCGGGGCTGGGGCAGATGTCGAGGAAGGGCACATGGTGCAGCCAGAGCACCCGCCCGAGCTGCGATAGAGGAGCCACCGGTAGCTCTAGTTGGGGGGCTGGCACCCGAGGCTCCTGTTTCCATCCAGCACTTCAGGAGACCCTCGCACAGTTCTTGAGCATGTTTGGTACCTTAGTTCAGGTAGGGTTGATTCCACTTGCACCAGCCACATCTCAGGCTAGGGGAGGAGCTCAGACTCCCGCGGCCCGTACCCTAGAGCAGTGGGTCCAGGTCAATCAGGTCCCAGAGGTTATACTAGTACAGCCTGTTGTTCCAATTCAGCCTGCGATTAGGGCAGCATCATATGAGGAGGAGCAGCTTAGACTTGAGAGATTCAAGAAGTATCACCCTCCTACTTTTAGTGGTTTACCTTCAGAGGATGCACATGGTTTTCTGAGGAGTGCCACCGTATTCTCCGCACAATGGGTATTATGGAGACGAGTGGGGTTGCTTTCACTACTTTCTAGCTGTCAGGAGAAGCATATCAGTGGTGGAAAGTGTACGAGAAGGGTAGCCCAGCCGAGACAGCTTCACTTATATGGACTCAGTTTTCAGAGTTGTTCTTGAGAGGGTTTGTTCCTCATACCCTTAGGGATGCATGGCGTGGAGAGTTTGAGTAGCTGCGCCTGGGTACTCTGATAGTGTCAGAGTATGCTATCTGATTCAGTGATTTGTCCAGACATGCACCTGCCTTGGTTTCTATACTCAAAAAGCGAGTTCGTCGATTTATTGAGGGGCTCAACTATGGTATTATGTTCGGCAGGGCTCGAGTTTTAGAGACAGATACTCCATATAAGCAGGTGGTAGAGATTGCATGGAGGTCAGAGGGTATGCGGGGCTGTGAGAGGGAGGACAGAGAGGCCAAGAGGCCTCGAGGTACTGGAGGATTTAGTGGTGATCACGCTGCAGCTACAGCCTGTCATGGTAGAGGTTATGTGAGCCGTCCAGTTCACTCAGCACTCCCAGCTTCTAGTAGTGCTCCGGTTATTTTGAGATCTCAGGTTTCCCACTTTGCTCAACCACTTTCTAGTGCACCCCCTGCAAGGGGTGCCTTCAGCGGTCAGTCCAGCTGACCAGGCCCGAGCCAGTCCCAGTAGCCACTCCTACCGAGAGTTGCTTCGAGTGTGGTGATACCCGCCTTATGGTTATTGGCTTCCCTAGACTCAGGAGGGGTATGCCTCCACAGGCCACTCAGGCTCCACGGGTTTAGTACGGTCTACAGACTTCTCAGGCCATGATTACTGCCCCAGTTGCCGCTCCACCCCTATAACCAGCTAAGGTGGGGGACGGGTGGTAGAGGTCACCCTAGATGGGAGGTCAGGCCGGATTCTATGCTTTTTCGGGTAGGACAAAGGCAGTTGCTTCAGACGCAGTCATTACAGGTATGGTTCCGATTTTCCATAGAGATGTATCAGTCTTATTTGATCGAGGATCCACTTATTCAGATGTGTCATCTTATTTTGCTCAGTATTTGGATATATCTCATGATTCTTTGAGTTCTCCAGTTTGTGTGACCACGCCTGTGGGAGATTCTATTATTATGGACCGTGTATATCGGTCGTGTTTAGTTGTTATTTGTGGTTTTGAAACCATATTTGATATATTGTTTCTTAGTATGGTAGACTTTGATGTTATCTTGGGCATGGATTGGTTGTCACCCTATCATGCTATTCTTGATTGTCAAGCCAAGACTGTGACATTGGTTATGCCAGGGTTGCCACGGTTAGCGTGGATGGGTGATTTGGATTATGTTCCTACTAGGGTTATGTCATTTCTAAAGGGGTTTGATGCTTATTTAGCCTTTGTGAGAGATGTCACTGCTGATACTCCTACCGTGGAGTCAGTTCTGCTAGTGAGAGACTTCCCAGATATATTTCTACCGGATCTTCCGGGAACTCAGCCCATTTCTATTCCACCATATCATATGGATCCAGCAGACTTGCTTGATAAGGGTGTCATTCGGCCTACTGTGTCGACATAGGGTGCTCCAATCTTGTTTGTGAAGAAGAAGGATGGTTCTATGCGCATGCGTATTGATTCTCGACAGTTGAACAAGGTTGTAGTGAAGAATAGGTATCCATTGCCAAGCATTGATGACTTATTTGATCAACTACAGGGTGCTAGAGTGTTCTCAAAGATTGATTTGAAGTCAGGTTATCATCAGCTAAAGATTCGGGATTCAGATATTCCGAAGACTACATTTAGGACTCGGTATAGTCACTACGAGTTCCTTGTGTTGTCATTTGGGCTGGCCAACGCCTCAGCAGCATTTATGCACTTGATGAACAGTGTATTCTAGCCTTATCTTGATTCATTCGTTATTGTGTTTTTGACGACATCTTGGTGTACTCTGGTAGTTGGGAAAAGCAGTATTTGAGGATCATGCTCTACACCTTGAGAGAGAAGAAATTGTATGAAAAATTCTCAAAGTGTGAATTCTAGCTAGATTCGGTGGCATTTTTGGGTCATGCGGTGTCGAGTGAGGGGATCAAGGTAGATCAGAAGAAGATTGAGGGGGTGCAGAGTTGGCCCAGACCCTCTTCAGCTACTGAGATCCGGAGTTTCCTTGGTTTGGCCTGGTATTATCGTCGTTTTTAGAGGGTTTCTCATCTATTATGGCACCTATGACCAAATTAACCCAGAAGGGTTCTCCTTTCGGATGGTCCGAGGAGTGTGAGGCGAGCTTTCAAAAGCTCAAGACTACTTTGACTACAACCCCAGTATTGGTGTTGCCTACGGGTTCAGGGTCTTATACTGTGTATTGTGATGCGTCACATGTTGGCCTTGGCGCGATGTTGATGCAAGATGGTAGGCTGATTGCCTACGCGTCTCGATAGCTGAAGACCCATGAGAAGAATTTTCCGGTCCATGACTTGGAGTTAGCAACCACTGTTCATGCATTGAAGATTTGGCGGCACTATTTGTATGGTGTCCCTTGTGAGATCTAGCCGATCACCGGAGTCTACAACATCTGTTCAAATAGAAAGAACTTAACTTGCAGCAGCGGAGGTGGTTAGAGTTGCTTATGAACTATGATATCACCATTCTATATCATCCCGGGAAGGCCAATATGGTAGCTGATGCCTTGAGTTGAAAGGCGGAGAGTTTGGGTAGTTTAGCATATCTACTTGCAGTGGAGAGGCCATTAGCATTGGATGTTCAGGCCTTAGCCAACCAATTTGTTAGATTGGACGTCTCGGAGCCCAGTCGAGTTCTTGCCTGTGTGGTTTCTCGGTCTTCTCTATATGATCGTATCTGAGAACGTCAGTATGAGGACCCCATTTGCTTGTCCTCAGGGATACGGTTCAGCAAAACGAAGTGGGTATTAGGGTTTGGGGTTGGATAGTTTAAAGAGGGGAGATGTCTTGTGAGCCGTTGATCTTTGAGATCAATGGCTGAGATAAAAAGAAAGATGTGGCGGGTCAACAGGAGCGGGTCGCGACCGGGTTTAGTAAAGAGGCCGTTTGGTTTGGGCTAGGGGTTATATTAGGCTGAAGTTTTGGGATGTTTTGGGCATTAATTTGGTCCGGAAATTGGTATAGCTTGGGCTAGTTTTAAAAAATAAATAAATTAAGGGAAAATAAATTGATAAAATAGCTAAATAAATATAAAAATACTATTTATGCAACTTAATGCTTTATAAATAATAGCTGAAGAATGTAAAAATATAAAATTTTGACCCTAAATAAAATAATAATTATAATTAATTGTAAAGTATAAGCTATTAATGTAAAAATGTGTAAATAGCACAAAAATAAAAAAAATAATTATATAAAATGATGTAAAATATTATAAAACATTGAAAATAATAAATTTGGATGATTAAATCATCCCAAAATAATTTGAAGGGATAATTATAAATATTTGAATAATTTAAATGCAAGAAAAATGAATTTTAAAGCTTTAAAAATTATAAAAAATACTTATATAATCCATGTAAATTGGGTAATAGTGCAAAATGATATTTTGAAAATATATGGAATACTTTATAAATATGAGGACAAAATTGGGTATCAACAGTTGCCCCTCTTTACCCGGGAAGGATGAAAGAGTTGTCGGGTAAAGAAAATGATGACCAATTTTATCCGAAATGAGCGAGGATGATGTGTGTTTGAAAAATTGGGGGTCGAACCCTGATTCTTGAGTTTCCTACATATTGCTGGTGTTACGGGAATCATGCCGTGTGTAGTTCTAGATCCAATGGCGGATGAAACTGATGGGATTGTTGTAAAAATGGTTGTACGTTTCGAAAAAGGATCTTTTGGGTAGGATAGTGTCATGAGTAATGAATGTTTTTTCAGGTGGAGCTATGAATGCGACTTTGGACGTTACGGATATTCCCGATAAATGTTTTGGCGGTTATGGAACAAAGAGTAATCAATTGCCAATCATTGGTTATGTTTCAAATAATCAAAGGATGTGAACATTGTGAACGGAAACCGGAGAGAGAATTGCTCCCGTTTGTAGAATGGTTACCTCCCGAGTTACATGCAAAACTTAAAACACGATGCACACGAATATATGGGGTTATTGTAGAAATTTAAACATGATGCAAATTCCCTTCGTACCATGAGATTTGTCTTTGGACGATGAGAATGATGTCCTTAGACCATGGCGTCCTTGATAAGGGATTCGCAGGTCATGAAATGGTGTCCCCGGGCCATGAGGATGGTGCCTCTAGACTATGACGCCTTTGAACAATGATATGCAATTTTGAGAGATCTTCAAGCCATGGCATGATGTCTTCGGGATATGAGGATGATGCCTTCAGATTATGACGCCTTCGGGCAATGTGGTGATGTTTCAGCCTATGAAGTGCAAAGATGCGGCGATATCGATCATTTGATCGAGGGAACAAGTGATGCTTAGTCGTGTACGAGAGCAAGACAAGGCAATGCTTAGCCTTATGCCAGTGATGGAGACAGTGCTTAGTCTCATGTGATGTAATGAGGGCAGTGCTTTGACCTATGTAGAGAAAGGTAGCCTTTAGCCTTATGCAATAATGGAGGCAGTGCTTAGCCTCATGCAATGTAGTGGAGACAGTGCTTAGTCTCATGCGGAGGAAGGCGGTGCTTAGCCTTATGCAATAATGAAGGCAGTGCTTAGCCTCATGCAATGTAACGAAGATAGTGCTTAGTCTCATGCAGAGGAAGGCAGTGCTTAGCCTTATGCAATAATGGAGGCAGTGCTTAGCCTTATGCAATGTAATGGAGACAGTGCTTGGTCTCATGCAGAGAAAGGCAGTGCTTAACCTTATGCAATAATGGAGGCAGTGTTTAGCCTCATGCAAAGAATGGAGACAATTCTTAGTCTCATGCGGAGGAAGGCAATGCTTAGCCTTATGCAATAATGGAGGCAGTGCTTAGCCTCATGCAAAGAATGAGGGCAGTGCTTAGCCCTATGCAGAGAAAGACAATGCTTAGCCTTATATAGTAATAAAGGCAGTGCTTAGCCTCATGCAAAGAACGATGGCAATACTTAGCCCTATGCAGAGAAAGGCAGTGCTTAGCCTTATGTAAAGGATAGACAAGATTATATATGAGAAAGAAAAGTGGTTCTTAGCTTGACGCGTTTGTGCCTGGTGACTTCTGTCGGTGTGAAGATAGCAGTCTTGTTATATATTCGTGGAAGTGCTTGTTATGTCTGTTATGCCTGCATCCAAAGAAAAATTATGAGTTTTTTGGGGGAACAGTTGGTCCATGCTTTTGATTCCTCATTTAGCCTTTGCTCCCTGTCTTGACGTCATGTTCGAGTCACCCTGGGTAACATATGGCTATTACAGAAATGAAATTTTTGAAAATATGCATTTGCGATAAAGTACTTGTAAGGAATGCAGTTGTTCAAAATATGTGATGATGCATAAAAGCAAATAATTTTGTCGAACCATAGACTGTGACACACTTTGAGACATTGCGACCTTCTTGGCTAGGAATTTTGAGGACCCCCTCAAAGTTATGCCCTAGTTTAAATGTATATCCCCGAAAATACACTTCTTGGCGATCTTTGACGTAATGAGATTGACGAAACTTGAAACTTGCCCCAGTTCCTGACCACGGAGGGGAATGAAGATTTTATTATAATGTGACATAACCCACATGGCTGCCTACGTATCCCCTCTTAAACGGGAATCAGGTCAAGTGTAGCTCATGTAACATCAAAGGAAAGTGCAAACATAATCTCAAACATAATATCTCTTGACGGCATCCGAACTGATAGGTTTTGGCCATATTTCTCTGCCCATCTCTGCAAGTATAAGCGCTCCTCCTGTCAGTACTCTGTGAGCCATGTAAGGGCCTTTCCAGTTATGTGAGAATTTTCCTTTTGCTTCGTCCTGATGCAAGAAGATCCGCTTCAACACCAATTGCCCTGGTGTGAATTACCTCGATCTAACCTTTTTGTTGAAAGCCCTTGCCATTTATTCTGGTAGAGTTGATAGTGACACACTGTGTCATCCTCTTACCGTCAATGAGAGCTAGTAGCGCATACCAGCTCTGTATCCATGCCGCATCGCTAAGTTCGGCCTCCTATATGATTCTTAGGGAAGGAATCTCCACCTCGGCGAGTATAACAACTTCAGTACCATAGACTAGTAGATAGGGGGTTGCCCCAGTTGACGTGCGAACTGTGGTGCGGTACCGAGCAAATCAAATTGTAGCTTCTCATGCCATTGCTTGTAGTTATCCACCATCTTCCTTAATATCTTCTTGATGTTCTTGTTGGTGGCTTTCACGGCTCCATTCAGTTGTGGCCTATATGCTGTAGAATTTCGGTGCTTGATCTTGAATGCTTCATACATAGATTTCATCGGATCACTTTTGAGATTGGTAGCATTGTCGGTAATGATTGACTTAGGTACTCCAAATCGATAAACAATATGATCTCGAACGAAGTCTACTACGACCTTCTTAGTCACACTTTATAGGAAGCGGCTTTGACCCATTTTGTGAAGTAATCTATAGCCACCAAAATGAATCTGTGTCCGTTTAAAGTAATGGGTTCAATCGGTCCGATGACATCCATGCCCAAGGCAGAGAAAGACCAGGGTGAACTCGTTACATTGAGTTCGTTGGATGGAACTTGTATCATATCAAAATGTACTTGGTATAGGTGGCACTTTTGAACATATTTGATGCAGTCTGTCTCCATAGTCATCCAAAAATACCCTGTCCTTAATATTTTCTTGGCCAGAATGAACCCGTTCATGTGAGGTCCGCAGGTTCCGACGTGTATTTATTCGAGCAATCTAGATACCTCCTTGGCATTGACACATCGCAACAATCCCAAGTCAGGAGTCCTTCTATACAGAATTCCTCCACTCTGAAGGAATTGGTTGGCAAATCTTCGAAGCGTGCTCTTTTGAGTATGTGTAACATTTCCTAGGTATTCTCTTTTCTCCAAATACTCCTTGATATTGTGAAACCATGGATTTCCATTGAATTCTTCTTCAACATGAGCACAATAATCTGGTTGCTTACGAATCTTTATCGGGATAGGATCAATAAAGTTCTTGTCTGGATGTTGTATCTTGGAAGACAAAGTAGCCAGCGCATCTGCGAACTCGTTTTGAATCCTCGGAACATGTTTGAATTCTATCTTTGTTAACCTCTTGATCAAATCTTGCACACAATGCAAGTATGTCAATATTTTAGTGTTCTTCGTAGTCCATTCTCCAAGCACTTGATGTACCAGCAGATTTGAATCTCTGATTACAAGCAACTCTTGGATATTCATGTTGATGGCCAATCTGAGTCCCAAGATGCAAGCCTCGTATTCTTCTATATTGTTGGTGCATGGGAACCTGAGCTTGGCAGATACCGGGTAATGTTGACCGGTTTCTAATACCAAAACAGCTCCAATGTCCACTCCTTTGAAGTTTGCGATTCCGTCGAAAAACATCCTCCAACCGTTATATGTTTCGGCAATATCTTCCCCTGCAAACAATACTTCCTTGTTTGGAAAAACATATTCAATGGTTCGTATTCTCCGTCTACGGGGTTCTCTACCAGGTGATCGGTTAATGCTTGCCCTTTGACCGCTTTCTGAGTCACATTGATGATGTCAAACTCACTTAGCAATATCTGCCTCTTTGCTAGCTAACCCGTAGGCATGGGTTTATGGAAGATGTATTTTAGTGGATTCATCCTCGATATGAGATATGTAGTGTATGCGCAGAAGTAGTGTCTCAATTTCTGGGCTATCCATGTCAAAGCGCAACATGTGCATTCTAATAAAGAGTACCGGGCTTCGTAATTTGTGAACTTCTTACTCAGATAATATATCGCCTGCTATTTTCTCCCGATTTCTTCATGTTGACCCAAGACGCAGCCAAAAGCTCCATCCAACACGGATAGGTACAACAGTAAAGGTCTTCCGGGCTCTGATGGGACCAACACGAGCGGCTTAGACAAGTACTCCTTGATCTTATCGAAAGCCCTTTGACATTCTTCGGTCCAGCTTGTCGCAACATCTTTTCTTAGCATTTTGAAGATCGACTCACATATTACCGTTGACTGTGCTATAAAACGGCTGATATAATTGAAGCATCCCAGAAAACTCTTCACATCCTTCTTGTTCTTTGGCGGTGGCAAGTCCTGAATAGCTTTGACTTTTGATAGGTCTCGTTTGATACTGCAGCGACTCACGATGAAACCCAACAACTTCCAGTAGGGACTTCGAAAGCACATTTTGTAGGATTTAGCTTTAGATTGTACTTTCAAAGTCGGTCAAAAAACTTCCTCAAGTCTGCTATGTGATCCGAACTCCTCTTAGTTTTGATAATGACGTCATCCACGTACACCTCTATTTCCTTGTGTATCATATCGTAGAAAAGTGGAAAAGAGTAGTCATGGCCCCTATGTAGGTAGCCCTTGCGTTCTTCAAACCAAGTGGCATCATTTTGTAATAACATATCACCCATGGGGTGATGAAGGCTGTCTTTTCAGTGTCCTCTTCATCCATCCAAATCTAGTGATATCCTGCGAAGCAATCCACAAAGGAATGGAGTTCATGCTTGGCCTAGTTGTCTATCAGTATGTGTATGTTGGGCAGTGGGAAATCTTCCTTATGACTTGCTCTGTTCAGATCTCGATAGTCAACGCATGACCTTCCCATCCTTCTTTGGAACTGGTACGATGTTGGCTAACCAAGTTGGATATTCGACCAACCGAAGGAACTTGGCTTTGATCTGCTTGGTAACCTCTTCCTTTATCTTTAGACTCATATCTAGCTTGAATTTCCTGAGTTTCTGCTTTACCGGCGGACACATGGGGTTGGTAGGTAGCTTATGAGCCACTATAGATGTGCTTAACCCAGTCATGTCATCGTAGGACCATGCGAAAATATCCTTATATTCTTTCAAAAACTTGACGCACTCTTCCTTCTCTGATGGTGATAGATGAATGCTAATGCGAGTTTCTTTGACAGTTCCAGAATGCCCTAAGTTAACCGCTTTAGTTTCTTCCAAATTGGACTTTGGTTTATTTTCAAAATTCTCTATCTCTTTAACAATTTCCTCAGGTATTATATCATCTTTCAAATCTTCCAAATCACTTTTCTTATGTTGCATTATCTCATTACATGTCACGGTCGTAGGTTCATCAGGATATGTAATAATTTTCCTAAAAACGAATGTAGAAAGATAATAATATAAATAAACCAAAAGCAATAATACATTAAAAAAATTAAAAGTTTCAATAAGTACGACTCAATGTCTCGAGTATTTATTTCAAAACAAAACACTAAATAATGTCTTAAATGCCCAAAACAATTTTAAAAAATAAATCATGCTAGTTTTTCCAAGGCTACCCAGGTGTTGGGCGAGCCTGGGATAGTGCAGCAGTCTAGTTCCTAAGAACAACTCCTTCTCCCACAATCTGAATGGTAAGTTCTTCCTCCTCCTCCTCCTCCTCCTCTAAGATTGCACTACGACCCATGTCTTCTTCATCCAGAAACAACTTCCTCATACCGGCCAAAATCACGTCTTCCTCAGATCCCCAAATCACATCAGTCCGACGGAATGCAACGGTAGTATAGGTTGTTCTAATGGATAGTAAAAGTCATGCCATGGCGGTGTCGAATCATTATATTCTTGCATAGTATATTCATACCCGAGACCGAAGGTTTTGCCATGATATTGTGGTCATATCGGCTCTGTGATCCCTTGAAGCTTTGGACCAAGACCCTTGCCTAGTTCATACCCTAACCACATCAGTATGCTCTCTATCTTGTTGCTCCACCATCGACCCTTCTCGATTGCGTTTACCTGCTCAATGCTATGGTATGTTTCTCCTCCCAATTTCCTCCTATTCTCGTTAGCTGGCACAGTCTGGTTGGTGTAAATATGGTTACTCCTATCTCCGTGAATAATCACTTCTTGATGATTCCATTCGAACTTGATCACATCCAAAGCACACCTCAAAAGAGGTATAAAATGGTCATATGCAATAATAAAAACCCAAGTAAGAGTCGGGGTTGAATCCACAGGGAGCTAAGATGAGAGTTAGGAGTATCTATTTCAATTTGAGCAATTGGATTATCTAGATTGCACTTCCACAACAATGATACGATTTGTATTTCTCATGTCACACTATTGATGCAAAATAAAGAAAGAAGACTAGAGATAATTATTTTTAAGATTTTTCCAAATAGATAAAAAGCCTAGGGTTGTGACCATGACCTAGGTGTTTGCCTAATGGGATAAAAACTTTAATGTCTATTTTGTTGATTGGGGTGTTATAGCTATCAACTCTAATATCCACTCAATACCTCTCAGTCAGAGAGTGATTTTGCCCAGTTTGGCTTTCTCAAGACCATATGGGTATCACCCAAAACAGTTGATAAAAGTTCAACTCGGGTTATTACTATCTCTAGGTTGAACCCTGTAATTGGGTTAATCAATCTCTTAATTGACCACCCAATTCCTTGTTAGCTAAGTTATCTTAAACTAGGTCTCTCTTTCTCAAGTAGAGACTAAGTCAAATAGGCATGAATTAATGTATGCAACCATTAATTCTACAATTAAAGTATGAACTAAGCTAAATAATCAATACCCACTCATAATTTTGTAAAGAAAAATAGCTACAACAACTTCATAGGTTCAAACTTAACCTAATTTTGTAAAACTCATCTATTTAGACAAGGCTGAAAATCTCGGACAAAAATGCCTCTCGGGAGGTTCTGCGGCCGCACAATTCCATGTGCGATCCGCAGATTTCTTCATCTGGCAGGAGCTGGAGTTCTGCGGCCGCACATTTCTGAACTGCGCCCATGAGCTATTCTTCTGCGGCCGCACATTTCTGGACTGTGGCCGCAAGGTAACTCTTATGTGGTCCGCAGATTTAGGACTGCGGCCGCACAATTCATGTGGTTCGCAATTCATAGTGGCTCCTGGATTTGGTCTTTTTGCATACCCTCTGATCTTCAACTCTTAGCCCAGCTTTTGTGGCTGCACAATTCATGTGCGGTCACATTTTGCGCAAATGTCTGCTAGATTTTTCCTCTTTGTTTGCGGCCGCAGAATTCCTTCTGTGGACCGCACATTTGTGCTTCCGCAGCCTTATTTCCTTGTGCTTCGGACTATCCTTTTTGAGTCGGATTTCATCTTGGGAGACTGACTTCCAGCATTCCTGCAATTTTGCATAATTCCATTAGTTTCGGGAACACAATTCAATGCTTTTAGACTAAAACTAAAGCTAAAAGGCGTTAATAAGTAGTCAAAATCCCAACTTATCAACTCTCACAAACTTAAGTCTTTGCTTGTCCTCAAGCAAATAAATTAGTTTCCACTTCCAAAAGTTAAGGGTCATTTTAGTGAGTCAAAGATGAGCCATCCACACATTAGTTTGGACCAAAAATTATCCACACTACTCATGTATTACCAACAAGGCAACAAGTTAAACATTCATGCACATACAATTCTAATGTGACATTTGAGCTTCCAGAATTAACTTTACTCATCAAAGACTCTTGCTCTATCATGTAGGTCATGGTGGACTCCAAACTCTTCCTCCTTTACTTTTCTATTTGCTTGGCTCACTTAAGAAATTTAGCACTCAATCCAAAGATTTATGAAAGGTTCACTCATCTCTCTCAAGAGAATGCCGCAAGTACAACTTCAAGTACCATAGGCTTGCCCCTCATGTAGATCGCCACTAATGTAAGATTACTTGGCTTGAAATCAAGTAGGACTTCTTTCGAGATGTAATGAAGGCTTTTGGATTAGGGTTGGATACATTATGGTTGAGTGGTTACATCTTTCTTTAAGCACTCCATTTTTCATTTCTCGGCTCATACTTTGCCAATTCTTTGAGGCACTTTCTTTTCCTTGGAGAATTAGAGAGACCTAACATCACTCTTTCTTGATCATTACATTCATTTGTTCCCTCTTTTATTTCTCCATGTTTGGGATCATTACCTCTCTTTGAATCCATTCAAGTCTTCCACTTATTCACCTTTTTTTTTTGCATTTTTTTTTGTACTTTTCTTTTTTTGCCTTTTCTTCTCATCATTTCTTTTTTCTTTTTGTTCCTTGATTCCTTTTTCAAGTTCCTTGTCTCTCCCCCAAACATACGTTTTTAGCCATTTGTTTCACAAGAGTGTTAAGGAAAGCTCGGGTGCCAAGAGAAGGTCACGACAAACGGGTAAATGCTTGTAACATGGTTATCAAATGAGAAAGGCTCGAGGCTCAAAGGGGTTGATTAGGGATAACAACATTGGTAGGAAATAGAAAACTCAAACGGGTCAAGGAAAGCCTACAATCACTTCTCAAGCCAAGGAAAACTTAAGATTTCGCCTTAAAATACATTTGAAGCAAGTTCTAGACCTTTCGTACGGGTACTTGGACTAGCAACAAAGCATCTCACCCCTCATGCAAATAGATTGTTTAAGAGGATAGAGTTGAGGGCCCACAATGACCACATTCAAGATTGAATGGTTCAATTAAACCACTTTGTGACTAGAGCTATTTCTTTCAAAAACATTGTTTCTAACCATAAACACATAGTTAAGTGTGTTGGTACCAATTGAAGCATGTTTGACTCTTCGAGCATGACTTAATTAGGTCTTTTTATTCATTACTACTACTATTATTACCTAAACACCAAAAACGGACTCATTCCCTTAAGAAGGTTTCCACGTCATCCATCGTTGGGAAGAGTCACCCGGTTCACACAACAATTACCTTTGGAAAGAACCGTGGCATTAAGAAAACCAAAGGCTTATTATCTACTAAAACGTAAAAAGAATCTACTAAAGCAAACAAAAAAGATACTGACTCAAACTAAGAACTAACGAAGGAACAAATAAAGAAGCTAATCAACAAAAACTACTGAATACACATAATGAGAAAAAGAGAGAGAATATATACAGAATAAGAAAGAAAAAGAAAATAATATCAAGTTATCACAGGCCAAATGTCTCAGAATATACCAAATATGATCAAAATAAACTCCACCCCCTGATTAAAAATAAGCATTGTCCCCAATGCTTAACAAAATAAGAGTAAAAGAGGGGAAAGAGTGAATAAAATTCCCTATGGCTCCTTGGACATTTTGTGCCCCCTGCAATGTCATCGCCATCAGTCTTATCCAACTGAATCTCATCATCCTCAACTCTGGGTGTGACTGGGTTGGTGAACATCTGACGCACTACCTCGACAGTGTTGGCAGTAGAGTCTGGCTCCTCAGACTGGCTAGCTGGTGCCACCGGTGCTGATGGTGCTGCAGGATTTAGGTCTGAAGGGTGTGGGTCGATCAACATGTCAAAAAGGATATCTCCAGCTGCAACAAGCTTGGTCACCTGTCTCTGGAGCTTGTCCACTAACTTCTTGCTGGCCTGGGACTTTCTCATCTTTTTTACTTCTTTTCCCAACTCTTCGATCACTGACCCGTGCTGTACCAAGGTAGCCGTGATGGTGTTCTGGTTCTCTGGGTTCTTCTTCAATGTCTCCTCAATTGTCGGGGGAAACTGAGGTGCCTGAATAGTAGACTATGCTGCAACAGCACTGGATAAGTCAGACAGCTTTGCAGTTGCTGTCTACATCCAGTTGTTGAGGCTAGCCAATGTCTGGGAGACTCGCAATGCAGAAAGTGGAGCAGTAGGCATGGGCACCGGCTTCAAAGCCAAAGTGGAAGCTGTTGCAGGAACTACAATAGGGAAAGAAAATAATGGTGGAGGCATAGATACGGCACTAGAGAAAGGCTCAGTCGTAGTGGATGGAACATCAACTGCCTCTGCAACTACCACGGTTGGCTCATCAGACTGGCCTATGATGGTAGATGGCTGACCTTTTCTCTTTGGGTTGTTCGCATCCATAAGTGAGTACCATGAGAAAGGCTTCTTTGGCCTCACCTTTGTATCAAAATCCCTTGGTTCCACCCCCGCATCCGTAAGATACTCTGTAATGGTGTTAGGGTATGGGTAAGAAGAGTCATCCTACTGGGCGATCACTAAGATATTAGCTGACATCACGACACCCACATTGATAGGGTACCCGGTCATAATGGAGGGAATTAAGACAGCCCGAGGAACCGGCAAGTGAGTCTTATTTTGACTCGGGTCCAGCCTGCTGCAAACAAATAATTACCACCCTTTTGCTTCGAAGCTCAGTGTGCTCCAGTGGGTAGGAACCCCATCGGTGATCCATGGTGGTGGTGGTCCTGGTGTAGCTAGAATCTCCGCTAACCAAGGACGAACTGCATCCCTAAGTGCACACTTTTCCAGGTATTCTTTTGGCTCGACATCATCAAAGCCCAAGTATGTGTTCAGTGTGTGCTGATCAATCACACTTTGAGGTTTCTCACTTTTGTCACTTTTGTCCCCTTTTTTATATGCGCATTGGCGTAGAATTCCCGGACAAGGTATTCCTTAGCATCCACCACACTCTGGGTAAAACACATCCTACCTTTGCGTTCTCTAAACTGCCTCAGCACGGCCGGGTTGTACCTCTCTAAATTTGTCAGTAAGAACTGTTAGCTCCTCGCCAGCGACCATGTGCAGAAACTAGTAAAAGCTCGGTCCTCCCAAACCTCTTTCTTCTTTATTCTTCCAATTCCAGCAGGTGTGGCATCTCTCCCTCTACCATCATCCGGTATGTACTTAATGGGTTCCTGTGTCATAGGGACTGGTGCTGCTGAAGGCTCAGAAGCCTGACTAGCACTTTCCGATCCCTCGGAAGTGCTGTGGGATGAGGATGGCTCGTCCCTAAGTTGAAATCTCCCTGACGGCCTGGACTATACTGCCGGTTGTTCCTGAACAGAGGCTGAGTTGCCCTCTCATACGTCCCTAGACGGGGCGTATGAACTTGTCTCGAAGAGATCTGCACCTCTCCCCCTCCCGGCTGTCGTCTTTTTTCTGATTTCTTGCTGTTAGGCAATAGGTAAAGCTCTCTTGCCTCGTCCCTGAGAAGGTTCACCCCCTTTGGAAGTGTCGCCTCTGCCTCTAGATCGAACCATTGTTTGTATCAAGCAAAGGCAGTTGATAGTTGCAATTCAATGTTAAGGCATACACAGGAGATAGGCAAGAATACACCAGAAAACACAGTGAGGGTCACAGACACAGTATGCTTGCATGGTAAGGATCTGTGGTCTACACAATTTTGTTGCGGCCGCAGATGAGGCCTTGCGAATCACACAATTTAGCTTTGCGGCCGCAGAAGTGAAGTGCGGTCCGCATAATTTCACTTGCAGCCGTATCTCAGAAACCCAAAATATGCCAACTCTTTGATGACAGAGAATTGGCTGATGTGCGACCGCAACATGATTTTTGCGATCCGCACAATTAGACCTGCAGCCGCACATTTAAGTCATAAAATGTAGACTCTCTGATGACAGTGAAAGGGCTATTCTGCGGCTGCAATGAGAATTCTACGGTCCGCACAATTTTCTTGTGGCCGTAGACCCATTCTTTACCAAAGCTGCCCTAGACTCAACTTCTGCGGACCGTACAATTTCAGGTGCGGCCGCAGAATTCAAAACACTACAAACAGTCCAGTATTTCAATCTAGGGTTTGAATGCAAATTTTGACATAGTAACAACATAAAGGCATAAAAATACGTTGACCAAGTCCCTATAGAACATGTACTAGATAACCCACAACAGATTTACCCCCACATGAATGCACAATTTAATTCTATTGACAAATGGCATAAAAATAATTAAAAAGTTACAAATTAAACTAAAAAAATGAAAAATTCTAACAAGGAATTTAAGCATACCATATCTGAATTAGTGCAAGGGATAAGTGATCACAATTGTTGGGCGTGTGAGCAGATGATTCACCAAGAAATTTCAATATAGTGCAAATTTTGTGCTCAAAGAGGAAATAGTGTAACAGTTGCCCTAGCCCTTTATTTATACGGGTGATTTTCTAAGGGAATGAGGAGTGAGTGCGGCCGCAATTTCAGTTGCGGTCCGCACTCTATTACCTGGTGAGCTTAAGTTGGTGTCTTGTCTGCAGTCCACAGAATTTTACGTGCGGCCACAGATTCCTTGTTGCAACCGCAGATTTCCTGTTGCGAACGCAGATTGACCATTTTTCTGACAGACCAACTTCAGAAAGTTGACATTTTGAATCCACCATTTTTGCCGTCCGCAAGGTAATTATGCGGTCGCAGTGCTCTTTTGCTACAGCACTCCAAATTGTGTGGTCTGCACAAATCAACTGCGGTCCGCACTTCTTTCAATACTTAGCCTTATTTTTGTCCATCGTTCCTAGAAGTCACACTCAGCCCGGTAGCACACTTCAAATCAAGTTAGCACAAAAATAACACCTAACTACAAAAGAAAAAAGAAAAAGAAAAACGGGTTGCCTCCCAAGAAGCGCTTGATTTAACGTCGCGGCACGATGCAGAATACCATCAATTGAAATGAATGATCGCCACGACGTGGCTATCTCCAACTTTTCCCAAATAGTGCTTAACCCCGTGACCATTGACTCGGAATACTTCATTGTTTTTGTTCTTCAAGTCCAATGCACCAAAAGGTGTCACATCCACAATTTCAAAGGGACCACTCCATTTAGACTTTAGCTTTCCGAGAAACATCATCAATCTTGAGTTGAGCAAAAATACAAGATCGCCCACCTTGAACTCTTTGTTCCAAATGTATTTATCATGAAGATATTTCACCTTTTCTATGTACAAGGACGAACTTGTGTAGGCATGGTACCGGAATTCATCCAATTCATTCCAATGTGCAACCCTCAAGTTAGCGGCTACATCCCAATCAAGATTCAACTTCTTTAGAGCCCACATAGCCTTGTGCTCAAGTTCCACCGGAAGATGACAAGCTTTTTCGAACATCAACCGGTACGACGACATTCCGATAGGTGTTTTGTAAGCCGTCTGATAAGCCCATAATGCATCATCAAGCTTCTTGGACCAATCCGTCCGGTTAGCATTCACTGTTTTGGAAAAAATACTCTTTATCTCCCGGTTGGAGACTACTTGACCACTAGCTTATGGATAGGGAGTTGTGACTTTATGAATAATACCATACTTGATAATTGAAGTGTAGAAAGCCTTGTTGCAACAATATGACCCCTCCATCACTTATAATAGCCTGTGGAGTACCAAACCTTGTGAAAGTATTCTTCTTCAAGAACCCCACCACACTTCTCGCTTCATTGTTGGGTAGAGCAACGACCTTCACCCATTTGGACACATAATCCACCGCGACCAAGATGTAGCTGTTTCCACAAGAACTCACAAAAAGGACCCATGAAATCAATACCCCACACGTCAAAAATATCAATCTCCAAAATGATGGTGAGAGGCATTTCATTTTTCTTTGAAATTCCACCGGCCCGTTGACATTCATCACATCTTTTCACTAGCTCACTAACGTCCTTGTAAAGAATTGGCCAATAGAAACCGCAACTTAGCAGTTTGGTCGCCGTTCCTGCTCTACCATGGTGACCACCATATGGATAAGAATGACAAGCCCCAAGAATTTTACCTTGCTTTTCTTCCTAGACACATCTTCTAATCACTCCATCTGTAAAAATCCGAAAATGGTATGATTCATCCCAATAATAATCTTGACATTCCCGTTTGAGCATCTTCCGTTGGTTTGAAGAGAACTCATCTGATGATTCCACACACAAGGAAATTTTCTAAAGCGGCGAACCATGGCACCTCTCTCATTGAAATAGCCAAGAGTTGATCATCGGGGAAGGAGTCATTGATTTCAAGGCCATCATGCAGCCTCCCCTCCTCCTCCAAACGAGATAAGTGGTCCGCCACTTGATTTTCACTCCCTTTTCTATCTTGGATGTCAATATCAAACTCTTGCAACAAAAGCACCCATATCATTAACCAAGCTTTGGAATCTTTCTTGTCCATAAGATAACGAAGCACCACATGATTCGTGTGGACAATAACATTTGCACCCATCAAGTACGGGCAGAACTTCTCAATTGCAAACACAATGGCAATGAGCTCTTTCTCCATAACGGTATAGTTGACTTGGGCACCATTCATGGTCTTACTAGTATAGTAGACGGGATGAAAAATCTTGTTGATGCGTTGCCTCAAAACAGCCCCAAACGCTATGTCACTTGCATCACACATGAGTTCAAGACGGACACTCCAATTTGGAGCGGTGATGATGGGAGTAGTTGTCAACTTGAACTTTAACAATTCAAAGGCTCTCATGCAATCATTATTGAAGTTAAACTTAGCATCTTTCTCAAGAAGCTTGCACAACAGGTTCACCACCTTAGAGAAATCGTTGATGAAACGCCGGTAGAACCTCGGGTGGCCTAAGAAACTCCGCACACCCTTCACCCGAAGTTGGAGGTGGAAGTTTAGAAATCACCTCAATATTTGCCTTGTCAACTTCAATTCCATTCCTTGATATTTTTTGGCCAAGGACAATGCCTTCCTCGACCATGAAATGACACTTCTCCCAATTGAGCACCAAATTTGTTTCTTCACATCTTGCCAACACTTTATCCAAATTTTCAAGACATTCATTAAAAGAATCTCCAACCACCGAGAATTCATCCATGAAAACTTCAAGGTAGCCTTCCACCATGTCCATGAAGATAGCCATCATACACCTTTAAAAAGTTGCCGGTGCATTGCACAAACCAAATGGCATCCGCTTGAAGGCGAAAGTACCATAGGGACATGTAAAGGTTGTTTTCTCTTGGTCCTCCAGAGCAATGAGGATTTGGTTGTAATCTGAATACCCATCAAGAAAGCTGTAGAAAGCACGGCCGGCCAATCTATCAAGCATTTGATCTAAGAAAGAAAGTGGGAAATGATCCTTCCTTGTGACTTTGTTGAGCTTGCGATAGTCCATACACACTCTTCAACTGGTCACCGTTCTTGTAGGAATCAACTCATTCTTGTCATTGGTGACCACCATCATGCCCCCTTCTTCGGGACATATTGAACCGGAGAAGTCCACGAACTATCGGAAATGGGGTAGACAACCCCGTCTTCCAACCACTTGATTATCTCATTTTTGACAACTTCTTGCATAGCCTCATTGAGTCTCATTTGATGTTCAATAGATGGTTTGGCACCTTCCTCCAAGTTGATCTTATGCCTGTAAAATGCGGGGCTTATCCCCCGAATATCTGTCAATGTCCACCCAATAGCCTTCTTCCTCTTTTGTAGCACTGCCAATGTAGAATCTACTTGCACGCTAGTCAAACAATAGGAAAGAATAATCGGTTAAGTAGAACAAGGGACAAGAAATTCATACCGAAGATATGGAGGCAACGGCTTCAACTCCAAGGTAGGAGGCTCTTCAATGGAAGGCTTTGTAGGAGGAGTTGTCCTATTTTCAAGATCCAAAGATAGTTTTCGGGGTGCATAATTGTACGGCCCCATTCCTTGCAAATAGTTCACACATTCCATGAAGCCATCCATCTCGTCGTCATCAAAGTTGAGCAAGACGGCCTCCAACATATCACCAACATTGATTGTAGCACTTGTATCATCAGCAATAACATCGGTCACCAAGTCCACGAAAGAGCACACCTCGTTGCATTTGGTTTCCGCATGGACTTACACACATGGAATACCACTTTTTTATCACCCACCCGGAAGGTGAATTCTCCGGCTTCAACATCACAAAGAGCCTTCCCGTAAGCAAGGAAAGGTCTTCCAAGAATAATCGACACCTCATAATCAACTTCACAATCTGGAATGACAAAATCTGCCAGAATAATGAATTTATCAACACGAACCAAGACATCTTCAATCACTCCCAAAGGTCTCTTCATGGTACGATCGGCCATTTGCAATCTCATAGAGGTGGGTCTTGGTTGCGCAATTCCCAAGGTCTTGAAAACCAAATAGGGCATCAAATTGATACTTGCTCTAAGATCACAAAGAGCTTTAGCAAACCCAGCACTTCCAATTGTACAAGGAATCGTGAAAGCACCAGGATCCTCCAACTTATGAGCCATTGAATGCACAATTGCACTCATATGATGAGTGATTTTGATAGTTTCAAAATTCATTGACCACTTCTTCGTCACGAGATCCTTCATAAACTTTGCATAACTGAGCATTTGTTCCAAAGCTTAAACTAAGGGCTCATTGATTGAGAGACTCTTCATTATTTGGATGAACTTTTTGAATTGATTCTCTCCATTTTGTTTGGCAAGTCTTTGAGGGTATGGAGGTGGAGGCTTAGGCAATGGTGCCTTAGCCTTTTGTACTACTGGCTCCGGTATGTCAGTAATGTAATCCCTAAACGAGTTCACCTCCTCTTGAGTCTCTTCCACACTATCATTAATATTAATCCGAACTTCATCATTTGATTGCATCATATTGTTCGGGACCTCTTCTTCTTGTACCACTTGCTCATCATCTACAAGTTACTTTTGACTTGAGGTGGGTGCATTCCGCCTCTTTCACTTCTTGTAGTAACGGCCACGACATGCCCTGTGTTGTTTCCACCCTTTGGGTTTACCGCCGTGTCACTTGGTAGTGGCCCTTAGGACAAGAATTTAGAGCTTGAGATATTTGACCCATTTGAACTTCTAAGTTGCGGATTGGTGTGTTGTGTGAGGCAAGTTGGGCATCCGAATCGGTATTCTTTTCCATCATTTGCTTGAGCATGTTCTCAATACGCCCCATTTCATTGTTTGATGAACTAGGACCATGGGAAGGATAAAGAGGCGGGTTGCTCGGTTGTTGGTACATCAGGGGCCTTTGGAAACCCGACCCCCGATTGCCTTGATTATTGTTCCATCCACCTTGATTGTTACCCCCCAATTTCCTTGATTATTGCCACTCCAATTTCCTTGATTGTTGTTATAACAATTCCCTTGATTGTTTCCACCATTCCAGTTTCCTTGGTTGTTAGAATTCCAATTGTTTTGAGTCACCATTGTTGTTGGTTTGGGCCTTGGAAGCTGTTTTGTTGCCCTTGAAAGTTGTTCACATATTTCACATCCTCTTCTTGCTCATTTTAAGAATCATCTTGATCAAAATCACTATCCTCTTGCACATTATTCTCCACTTGATGTTGCACTTGTGGACCCTTGGTCCTTCTTTTGTTCACCATCATGTTCACTCCCTCTATTGCATTGACTAGCTTAGGATTTTGCACTTGTTGAAGTTGAGCCTTTGCTAATTGATTCATGGTGGCAATCAATTCGGCAATAGCTTGCCCATGGTCATGCAACTCTTTATGAAGGTGGATCACGTTGGGATCACCTTGTGGAACATTAGCCCGAGATTGCCATGCCGATGATGTTTCCACTATTTCATCTAAAATCTCACATGCCTCCTCATAAGGCATAGTCATGAAGTTCCCACCAGCAAGTTAATTCACTACACATTGGTTGGTTGTGTTGATTCCATGATAGAAAGTTTGTTGAATCATATTCTCTGCCATATCATTGTTGGGACATTCCTTAACCATTGTTCTATAGCTTTCCCATATCTCGTGTAATGGTTCATTTGGCTCTTGCTTGAACACCAAAATCTCATTCCGAGGTGTAGCCATGTTCCCCAGAGAAGAAGAACTTAAAAATAAACTTTTTTGAAAACTCATCCCAAGTGTGAATGGAATGGTTCGGCAAACATTCCAACCAATATAAAGCTTTCCCCCGTAGAGAGAAGGGAAAAAGTCTTAGCTTCAATGCATCCTCGGAGACATTTGTTTGTTTTCTCCCCCAACAAGTGTCCACAAACCCCTTCAAATGTTTGTATGCATTTTGACTTGGATCATCGGTGAAGAAGCCTCGTTGCTCTAGCAAAGTGAGCATCATATTGGTGATTTAAAAGTTGCCCGCCCTAATACGGGGAGGGACTAATGCACTAGCATATCCTTCATTGGGTAACACCCGGTGTGGAGTCGCTCGTGGTGGAGGTGGGGGTGGAGCGGGGACAATGTCATGAGGCACTCGGCCTTTTCTATTGGCTTGAGGTTCAAGAGGAACCTCATCAACTTGCTCATCCTCAACATCCATATCGCAATATTTCCAAGCTCATTGTTTGCCATGGTTGTACTTACGATTTCTCAAACAAGTTAGTAACATGGAAGGAAAAGAAGATTTTCCAAAAACACCCCAAATAAATAGCTAACACCATTTTTAACTCCCCGGCAACGGCACCAAAAATTGATCACGTCCAAAGCACACCTCAATAGAGGTATGAAATGGTCGTATGCAATAATAGAAACCCAACTAGAGCTAAGATGTGAGTTAGGGGTATATATTTCAATTTGAGCAATTGGATTATCTAGATTGCACTTCCACATCAAGGATTTGATTTGTATTTCTAATGTCACACTAATGATAAAAAAATAAAGAAAGAAGACGAGAGATAATCGTTTTTAAGGTTTTCCAAATAGATAAAAAGCCCAGGGCTGTGACCATGACCTACGTATTTGCCTAATAGGACAAAGACTTTAATGTTTGTTTGGTTGATTGGGGTGTATTATAGCTATCAACTCTAAATTACCCACTCAATACCTCTCGGTCAGAGAGTGGCTTTGCCCACTTTGGATTTTTCAAGACCAAATAGGTATACCCAAAACAGTTGATAAAAGCTCAAGCCGAGTTATTAGTATCTCTAGGTTGAACCCTTTAATTGGGTTAGTCAATCTCTCAATTGACCCAATTTCTTGTTAGCTAAGTTATCCTAGACTAGGTCCCTCTTTCTCAAGTAGAGACTAAGTCAAATAAGCAAGAATTAATGTTTGCAACCATTAATTCTATAATTAAAGCATGAACTAAGCTAAATAATCAACACCCACTCATAAACAAGCATTAAATTAGATACCATAAGGTTTACACACTAGGGTTGGATCACAACCCTAGTAAAAGTCTAGCTACTCATAATGGGGTTTGAAGAACATAAGGAAGAAAAACTAATTAAACTCATAATGGAAGCTTAAAATGATTAAATCTATTATAAATACACCAAAGCAAAGTAAAACTTCCTAAAACAGTAAAGAAAAACGGCTACAGCAATTTCAGAGGTTCAAACTTGACCTAATTTTGTGAAACTTGTCTATTTATACAAGGCAAAAAATCTCGGACAAAAATGCCCCTGGAGAGGTTCTGCGGCCGCACAATTCCATGTGCAGTCCGCAGATTTCTTCATTTGGCAAGAGCTGGCGTCCTGCGGCCGAACATTTCTGAACTGCGGCCATGAGTTATTCTTCCGCACATTTCTGAACTGTGGCCGCAAGGCAACTCTTTTGCGGTTTGCAGATTTAGGACTGCGGCCGCACAATTCGTGTGCGGTCCGCAATTCACAAAGGCTTCTGGACTTGGTCTTTTTGCATACTCTCTGATCTTCGACTCTTAGCCTAGCATTTGCAGCCGCACAATTCATGTGTGGTCCGCACTTTGCGCAAATATCTACTAGATTTTTCCTCTTTGTTTGAAGCCACAGATGAAATTCTGCGGTACACAATTTCTTCTGCAGCCGTAGAATTCCTTCAGCAGACCGCACATTTGTGCTTCCACGGCCTTTATTGCCTTATGTTTCGGACTACTCCTTTTTTAGTCGGATTTCATCTTGGGAGACCAACTTCCAGCATTCCTGCAATTTTGCATAATTTCATTAGTTTTAGGAAAACAATACAATGCTTTTAGACTAAAACTAAAGCTTCAAAATCCCTACTTATCAGAACTTCATAGCCTGGTAAAGAGTAGAAGCGACTACCCCAGCTGCGTGTATCCATGGTCGTCCCAGTAACAAGTTATAGGTGGCCGCTATATCTAGCACCTGGAGTTCAACGTCGAACCAGGTCGGGCCCATTTGCAGATCAAGGTTGATTTCTCCTGTAGTGGCTCTCCGAGAACCATCAAACGCCTTCACGTTCATACTTCCCATCCATGTCTCATGCAAGTATATACCCAGTCTTTTCAAAATAGTCAGTGGGCATATGTTCAGGCTCGAACCACCATTTATTAGAACCCTGGCAATGAACTTGTCTTCATATAGCACAGTGATGTGCAATGCTTTGTTGTGACTCAACCCTTCTGGTGGTAGCTCATCTTCGTGGAAAGTAATCTTGTGACTCTCCAGTATTTGTCGTACCATATTCCATTTCCCCACAGTGATATCGGTAGGCACATAAGCTTTCACTTAACACTTTCATCAAGGCATTCTTATGCACATCTAAATTTTGCAACAACAATAAGATGGATATCTGGGCGGAAGTCTTGTTTAGGTGATCAACAACAGAGTATTCCCTCACATGTACCTTCCTCCAAAGATCATCAGTGCATGTCTCTATGACAGGTAGCTTAGATACGGGCTCTTTACTTGTTCCTCCAAGATTTTTGAGTGTGTAAACTCTGCCGGTTCTGGTCATTCCTTGCACAGCACCTGTCTCTTCCATCTTTGCTTTTCTTTTCTCCTTGCCTCCGCCACATAATTCCATGGGACAATATCAAACTTATAAGGCGGTGTTGGAGCTACAATCACGGTGAAAGTTGTAGCTACCTCAACCTCGAATGGAACCTAGGTTTTCACCACAATCGGCAAGAGGGTGACAGGAGATGTTTTGGGAGTGTCACCCTCTCGGATAAGCCCAATAGATCCTTCTTAATCCCATTCTTCATCAGTTTCAATCACATTCATTCCCTCGTCCCTGTGATCAGGAAGAGGGTTATTGCGGACATTCGGCACGGACTCCTTTGCTTGTATAACTTTGGTGTCAATCAGCGTCTGGACCTTGTCCTTCAACATGCGGCATTCCTTAATGATATGACCCTTCATGCCTGAATGGTAGGCATAAGTTTTGTTGGGGTTAACCTACTAGGAAGGGATTTCAACAGCAATATCAGGAATGGGAGTGACATAATTAGTGGCCTTCAGTCTCTCATATAGTTGGGCTATGGGTTCGGCGATAGGGGTGTATGGTTAGGGAGCTTTGTGGTCAAAGTTTGGTCGTGGTTTTGGGTAGTTTTGGCGGGCGGAAGGAGGTGAACGGTAATATGCAGGTTGGGTGTTATAGGTATGGTATGTGGTGGTAGGGTATTGGTATTTTAGAGGTGAGGGTTGATATGTGGTGAAGGTGTTTGATAGGTAAGGGGAGAATTAGGGCCCTAGGCTACAATCACAACACCCACTTCTTTCTTCTTCGAGATACCTCCTGACTATAAGGCTTTTTTGGTGGCTTGCAGCGCCTCGAAGTTGGTCACCATACCGCTCTTGATCCCTTCTTCTATCCTTTCTCCCAACTTGATGATGTCGGAGAACTTGTGATTCTTTATAACCATCAATATTTTGTAATATTATGGATCCTGAGCTCTGACAAAGAACTTGTTCATTTGTTCTTCTTCTAGTGGCGGCCTCACCTTGGCAGCCTCTGATCTCCAGCGCGTAGCATACTCACGGATGGTTTCTGTTGGCTTCTTCTTGAGGTTCTGGATATAGAAAATGTCTGGCGTGTTCTCTGTGTTGAACCTGAATCTATCCATGAAATCGGATGCCATGCTCACCTAATTCGCCCACTTCTTCGGATTTTGGCTAATATACCAAGATAAGGCATCACCTGTAAGACTTCGCGTGAATAGTTTCATGTGGATTTTTTCATTCTTGCCCACTCTTACAAGGTTGTCACAATAGCTTCTTAAATGCACCTTAGGATCATCGGTGCCATCAAATTCTGAGGTTTATAACCCTTCGGCAGTTCCACATCTGGCTGGATACACAAGTCTTCGTAGTTCAAACTTATATTCTATTGTTTCATATAAACTTGGAGCGTGAGTCAAGGAAAATGTTTGGAAATAGTGGAATAAATGATAGAACGTAACGTACTATAATACAAAGAACTATTCAGATGAAATTATATTGTTATTAAATTTATAATTCCAAACACAGTACGTGATATTTTTGGTAATATATAAACGTTTAGTGGAGATGTCATGATAATAAATTCAAATTTGAAATAGGTGCAAATCGTGTGGAACTTATTATTACTATACTACTTGCTTGCCAGCTTGAGTTAAAATCATCACAGATATTAATTACATCTTTTTCTAAGTAGCCTTAGGAAGAAAAAGAAAAACTTTTTTGTCAGGAACCTAATTAAATTTAGATTGAAGTAAGTAGTTTTTATTGGGATAATATTAAAACTTTAGATGAAGATTATCATGTCAAATTATTAAGAAAAAAAAAATAGTAAGCGTACTTGAATTTATGAGTGCCACAAATATTCTACAGTCTTGCAGGTATCGGTCTACTAAACGAAGATGCGAGGCGTGACAAAATTAACTTAGCAAGAGGATTATTTAATTTAGTAATGAAGCACTTAATGTCTAATGTAAAACCAAAACAATCTTGTCAACTACTAAGTTTTATGCAGGTATAGAGTTAGAGTATTAGATACGAGTTTCGACGAAATCGTAACATTGGCTTAAATGTCGTATCTGTGTTAAAAAAAATATTAAATACATATAAACAATAAATTTTGAATCCAATAATTAAGACGAGCAACGAATTTAGTGGCAAGTCTAAAATTCATATCTGGCTCGATACACAAGTCTTTGTAGTTCAAACCTTCAACACCCTTCCCGCCTTCAACACTTTGGACTCTTCCTCTTAATTTCTTTAGCTCCTCCGCCATGTTTCAGATGAGCATGTCCTTCTCGGTTGGTTCAGGTATGTATAGGGTTTGTTGCGGGGTGTGTATTAAGGTCTCCACGTATATTGGGTTGCCTTGGTGTGTTCTTGGGACTTGGGTATATGGGTGATCATTGATTGAGGTTTGAGGAGGAAAGGGGTAAGTTGTGGTGCGTTTTGAGGGGTGTGATAAGTCGTGGTTTGCAGATACTGGGTTGGGTGATGGTGGTGTAGTTGAGGGGTTTGTACTGGTGGGGGATTAAGGTTTTGAGGGGGTGTAGGGTTGTGATACTGGTGCATTGTGGGAGGATTTTGTGGAGCTATGGGCGGTGGATTTTGGGCTTAGGTGTTTTGCGGTGGTGTTTGATTCTGGGTGGTAGTGTTCTGGTGGTTGACGTCAGGAACATTTAGAGTAAGGGAGAGGTTTTCGAGATTCTAGACCTGCTCAAGCTCACCTTGTAGCTCCAAGATTTTCTTTTCCAACCTTAGGACTAACTCATTCTATCCTGGCATACTTCTTCCGTCTAAGCATTGTCTTTTCGGTTACCACTTAGATCATCCATCTTCCTTTTGCCTTTGCCTTTGCCTTTGCTTTTCGGGTCGCTAGGTGGAGGAGAGGGTGGAAGGCCTCTGAATATGGTGTGGTATGCTGATGATGCCAGAATGCATGAATCAACCTTTGGGAATGGGAGTAATCAAAAGAAATAAAAACAAAAGGTAACTAAGTCAGTAAGACGAAGTAAAAGAGTATTTGCAATATTTAAGCAAGTGTCATGTAAGCTCATGCTATAATTCTAGGCCTAAGCGACATATAGACATAGAGAATATTCATGTCAATGTTGCCTCATTCCATTAATGGGAAAATAAGCCAAATGAATCTTTCACTAAATTGAAATAATAATTATAAAGTCACTAATGGTACTAAGCCTTATTACATTGAAAGCTAACAAAATCTAGTCTAGAAAGCAATAAAGAACATTATCTCCTAGTCTATTTGGTCACAAAAGGACCTTCTCCATGCTTGTTTTGACTCCATCAATCACATTTCCCAGGTCGCGCATGTCGAGTAGCAAGTAAGCCATTACCAGTTTCTCTCCTTCATCATAGTCCACGCCTTGACAATCCCAAAGCCTCTTTCTCATCTTCCCCTCTAATTCCATCAATCCTTGCTCTAGATGCTCTAACCTCTCCATCAACTTATTTGCAATCTCTTTCCATTCTCTGATCGCCTCCATATCCACCTTATGTTGTTCTAGATGCTTAGCTTCATATTTGAACACCCCCGGTTTGACGTCCCCGGTTATGTCGTCTTCCACCATGAAGATAGTAGTATATGTGACCAACGTGATACCTGTCTGGTTCAATAGTCTCTCCCTCCACGATTATCTTTTGATTCCACATATGTTGGGCTTCAAACTTGAATGGAATAACATCTCCTTTGAAATTTGCTTTATATTGAACCATGTTGGAACCCGAGGTATGACTTGTTTCCTCCCATCTTGCCTCATTACCCTTATAGGAGCGTAAGGGTAGATGCCTCACAGCCTGATCAGTACTAAGTGGGTGGTTCCTTTAGACCTGATGATGAACTCGCTACTAGGGAACCACTCGAACATCCAATACAGTTGCTCGTCTATTAGATAAGTGAAGAACGCACCCAGCCTATACATTTTTCAGGCTTTGCAAACCTGTCTGGAATGAATTTCATCTTCTTTGGATGATGATTGGCTATGTAGTCATTCAGCGGCCTATGTAGAAGCTCCTAGCGATAATCTCCCCTCTGAAAGTGTTCTAGCAGCCAAACTTGTAGTAGGAGATTACAACCCTCGAAATGTCTGAACCCATGCTTGCACCGATCCAAAGCATAGCACATCTCGGCTAAGATCATAGGAATTATAGTGTATTTCTGCCCCTCAATAACCTCCATTAAGGTCCTGGCGACCATGGCTAAGCGAGTGTGAATTCTCCGTCCTTGCATTGGAAAGATCAACTAATCCAAGAAATAGACTATGAAGACATAGACCCGACGGTGCACCAATCCCAAAGAGATCATGGCTAGCTCCTCATGATGCAGGCGATATGATTTGTTGTGCCCATATCGCTCATAGAGAAATTCAAAGGGGATGTATGATTTCTTCAGGCAGACCAGTTCGTCGTTCTTCTTAAAACCCAGCATCTTCAGAAAACCGCGTAGAGTGCGATTTTTTGGCACCAGTAGACCCAGACTATCCCACGGTAACTTCGCGAAACCCCCTATTTCTTCCATAAGAGGAGTCATTTCTATATTGCCGAATCGGAAAACAACTCTCTTCTCATCCCAGAACATGGTGGATACCTCAATTAATTCCCTGTTGGGTTGAATATTCAGCAAAGATGGCATGTTACCTAGTACTCTTCTCACGTGATTTCTGTCACATGGTGCAAGGTCGTTCCACCAGTCAATTAGCAGAGGTGGGATATTCTAGACCATACCAAAACTGGAGTTTTCATGCTTCATTTTCTGCAAACAAATAAAAGTTAGCCCTTCCCCCCTCCAAATTTGACTATTTGTGCAATAAAGATCAACATGTTGGCATGTTTTCTCCAAGTAATACACATAATATAATGGTGTCCTTTGGGATTATGGAAATCCCATTGGACTTTGGACAAGATTTATCTAAGCGGGTTGATGCGTCAATGACGTCTAAATCCATACTAGGTTTAGCATAATGCATGTACATTTCAAATCAGAGTGTGGTTTCTAGAGGGTCTAGACTGGTACTCTCAAGTGGACAACTTGAGAGGGAAAGGCACGGGATCGTCGATTGTACCGCTGATCGACTAGTCTACCGCTAATAAACCTTTTTGATTTAAAAGGGTATTTTTAGGAAAGCGCGGCCACTCATCAAGCGTCGCTATGTTGATAATAAGCACGAGTGGAGAATGATGTTGAAATCATGCTTTATGCAAAAATAGTAACACGTTGCCAGATATTTGCATGATGAAAGTATGTAAAAACGATAAATAATATGATAAAGATAAACAGGAGAAAGAAAAGAAAAAAGGAAAGACAAAAGAGAGAAGTCATTTTAACTCATGAAAATGCGCGAGAACGTAATTAAATGAAGCAAATAGGGATATAGGGACAGGAGAGGCATGATATAGCAGTCTTAAACAAGATAAAGGAAATAGGGAATGGATGTACATGTCATGGCAGTTTAAGCAAATAAAGGAAATAGGGAGGGGATGTACATGTCATCAAATAATCCATTAATCCACATAATCAAAACTTCATTATGGTAAGAGCCTAAGTATTCCCTAGCAGAGTTGTCATGCCATTGCGCCCTGTTTTCTCGCGAAAGCGGGTTTCGACATGTGACAACTCTTTAAAGGTGTTTAAAAGAGAAGAGTCATCACCTAACGATTTTTTTTAAGGTGCATCAACGGTTGCTCATATTATTCAGTTGGCACAAACTATCTTCTCCTGCTACCCAATTGCTATGTTAAAGTTGTTTGCCTAAAGCGCTCTAGTTCAATTCTAAACCGTGTCCTATGCGTGCATTGCCCATCCCATGTTTATGATCCAGGAGGCTTTGGACCTACTATTTGGGTGGTTCTAGACTTTACTTAGGGTGCTCAAAAACTAGCGCACATTCAAAACATGTAGGACTACATATAAAGACAATAAATGGCTAAGTTACCCTCCACACATAAGCAACAAAAGCACACGGGATGATTTCATATTAGGCAGTTGGCAGTGTCAGAATCAAGGCATATTAGAGTCATTAAGTCCTACAGACATGGCTTCTATGTGATCCTAGTTTAAAACGTCCTACAGGCAGTGCTGCTGTTTTCAGATTACAGGTATTATAAAACCTATAGACATGATCTCTAAGTGATTTGCACAATGGTGCAGTAAAACCAATTGAAAACTCAGAATTATCCCTGTTTGATCCTATTGGCGTGCTTTCTAAGCGAATAACAGTGTCTTACGGGCAGGTTCTCTAATAGTTGGTATCTAAACGCAATTTAGCATGAATATTCCTATAGACATATTGTTTAGGTGGGCAGTGTAACAGGAACGGTAGAAGCAGTCAATTAGTTAATTAATTAAAGCCCTATAGACATGATATCTAGATGAGTATTAGCAAAGGCATGTATTATTGCGATCCTATAGGCATGCTATCTAATAATCGTATTGCAATTACACAATTAAGCAAATAGTTATTGACGTTTGGTTCCTATAGGCATGCAGTCTAATAGCGCATAGAAGTAGACATGGGAGCAGGTAAAGCATTTACTCAAACAAAAATGCTTTTGATAATGTACGTGTATTAGACAAATTAAGTAGATGAAGTGCTTGATTTCCTATAGGCATGATTTCTATGTGTAACACGTCAAACAAATAGCAGACAAGGCAACTAAATCCTATGGACAAGTTTTCTACTTGTTCATGCAAGAATTAGGATACCCCAGCCCCCATTTTACTAATGTCCCCATCATTCGTCATTACAGATTATTACAGGCCCAAATAGAATAATGAAACCATTACAGACTTAATAGGGCGACTACAGGACCAAATACAATAATTACAGGATATCCAGGTCTGCTTCTGGGCCTTCAACTGAACCTGGAACCTTAGGTAGATGAACAGGCCCACACTCTAGGTGACTATTAATATGCTTCAGTTCTGAGTACCAAACTGACCCAACAACTAGGCCCAACCATAAAACAATTGCCTTGCTTATCCAGTAATACCAAATAGCCATAATAACACAAGTGACAAGCTAGGTACTAGGCCAACCAAACAACTTTAAGACTTAGGAATTTTATCCCTTATCACTATAGCTAACAGAGAGTAGAATTTTCCAGACGAAGACATACAAATAAGGTTACAAAAATCCTTACGGGCACATATGGCATATACAGAAACAAGTTACCAATGACAGGATTGAACATCATAGGACAGCAAAAGCAGAAAATGAAAGTAGACATGACTCCGAACTAATCTCAGTAAGACTTTAGACATAAGAGTCTTGACACAGAAGCCTATAAGAGCCATAATCAGAACAAATGAAGGGTGAAACGTTTTCACAAGAAAACTTTGACAGGAGAGCCTAATGATCATAATTGACTTACAGAACTTAACATGTGAAATGTCCAGGAAAATAGCAGTCACAACAAAAAGTTCTGAATCCAACATGTAAGCATTCATGGCAAATAGGAATAAGCTAACTTCCAGATTAATAGGCAAACATGCATCACATGAAGAGTGCCAGGACTTATTCTTGTTGACATAGGGAGAATAGGCTAAACATATATTGGAATTCACCCTATGAGTCTTAAGCAATCAGTGAGCACACAGCATCAAAGCAAAGAAACAAGTCTGCCTGGGAATGGTAACAATATTGGCATATAGAATTCATATAGTCACATAAAGATCTCAGAAAAGTAGCAGGTTGCACATGAAAGACTTAGTAAGAAAAGCACATTCAAACAAATTCTGGACATGCATTAGTTCCCTAGGAGAATCTAACTCATGGATTCCTGATAAGCGACAGACCTTAAGCAACCAGTTATACTTAAACATGAAGATGAGCAATCAATCAGGTTGGACACCTATAATGGGCATGCATTAAGGCTAGTAATGTCAGAATGCATATTAGGCTAAGCATTTAGACAATATTGTCACATGATTTGTAGAGAAACAACAAATTATACATAAAAGATTCAATAGGGAGATATTTAAGCAATTTTGGGCAGGAGCCTAGTTTCTTACAGGTTTTAGTACAAGAAATCAAGACAAGGTGCAATCAATGCCAATCAGGTTTAATTACAAGTCAGGCAGACATCATGAATCAACTTAGCTAGCCATACATGAGATAAAATCATGACTTGGATAGAATTTATGCTAGTGAAACTGTAGAGTAGTACTAAGGCAAGCAGAATCGTATACGAAGTGGCATAATATCAAATCACATTAACTCAAAGAAATCCAAGTAGCACCCATTTTCATTGCATAAACACAAATAAAGGAAGTAGAATTGCGAGGCCTTGAACACTTACCAGTTTGTAGATTTAGCAAACAAATAGAGGAAAAAACCAAGTGTCAACAACAGCTTGAGTATCAGTAGCAAAGAGAGAACAAATGAGACCCCAAACCCTAATGCGTTAGAGTTCACAGGAGCCTCAAACGGGGCCCGAGCAGTGCTCGCACTAGGGTTGTCGATAGAGAGGATTTCGATGGCCTTGGCTTTCAATCGGCCACAACCAAGAGTGTAAAAAGTATAGAAGAGTGAGAGTGGAGAGAATAACAATAGTGGTGGCAGTAGTTAGGTCTTAGCGGGAAAACGGGGAAAGGGGGTTTATATAGTAGTAAAAAATCAACACACAAATAAGGAAATACAGTCAATCGAACATAAACAAGGAAAGAAGAACATGAAAAAATCAATTTAGAATCAGATTAGGAGAAGAAACCAAGTAAACCCTAGAGGATCATAAATTGGATAGAGATCTTGGTGAATCGGATCCTCATAGCCTTGCCATGAATGTCTACAAATGAAATATTATCCAAATATCGAAGAGTGAAGCCGCTTTTCCTTGATTCGGAGACTGGTACTTGCCAAAAATAGGCAAGTACTAATGTAACGACTCGGTCGGTCGGTTTGAGTGTTGTAGCCCCGCTCCCCCATTTAATGACTATCCTCAATTGTTATTATGTAACTTTCCAGGGTGGTTGATTTAGTTATTAGGATGTTTCGGAATGAATTGGGATATTTAATCCCAAGGTTGGAAGTCTAAGTTGAAAGAGTTGACCGGATGTTGACGTATGTGTAAATAGCTTTGGAATGGGGTTTTGACGGTTCCGATAGCTCCGTAGGGTGATTTTGGACTTAGGACTTTGTCCTGGATAGTGATCTGGGGGTCTGTAGTTGATTTTGGCTTAAAATGGCAAAAGTTGGAAATTAGAAGTTTGGATAATTGAGAAGTTTGACCGAGAGTTGACTTTGTGGTTACCAGGCTAGGATTTTAGTTTTGGAAGTTGGAATAGGTCTGTTGTGTCAATATGACTTGTGTGCAAACTTTGAGGTCAATCGGAGTTGATTTGATAGGTTTCGGCATCGATTATGGAAGTTGGAACTCACTAGGTTTCATTAGGTTTGAATTGGGGTGTGATTCGTGTTTTGATGTTGTTTGATGTGATTTGAGACCTCGACTAAGTTCGTATCGTGTTTTAGGACCTACTGGTATGTTTGGTTGAGGTCCCGAGGGCCTCGAGTGGATTTCGGATGGTTAACATATCGAATTTGACATAAATGTTATGCTGAGGTGCTTCAGATCTGGCGTCATCGCACCTGCGGTGGGATTAGCCGTAGGTGAGGAGCCACAGAAGCGGCTAAGTTTGCGCAGTTGCAAAGAGGAGGAAGGCCACTGGGGGTCACAGGCGCAGAAGGGTTTCCCTAGATGCGGATGCGCATCTGCGCATGATCAACCGCAGAAGCGGATCTGGGCAGGCAGCTTTGGAGTCGCAGAAGCGAGGGGTGGTTCACCGATGCGGTCCCGCAGGTGCGAAGCTGGGACCGCAGGTGCGCGAGGTCGGTTGTTAAGTGGTTTTTGCAGAAGCGAGGTTTTCTCCACAAAAGCGGGAGCGCAGGTGCAAGCCCAGGCTTCGCAGGTGTGGAACTGCCCAGACAGTGTTTAAATTCGAGGATTTCGAGATTTTTATCATTTTTGGACTTTTGAAGCTCGGTTGGAGACTATTTTGAGAGGGATTTCACGAGATTTTTTGAGGTAAGCCACTTTTGATCGTTTTTACTCAATAATATTGAATACTCATTGAATTTTCCCCATAGATTTGGTGTTTTTGAAGTGAAAACTTAGGGATTTTGACCCATGTATTGGAGAGTGAAAACTGGAGGTTTGAGTGGTGATTTGGAGTCGATATTTGATAATTTTTCTATGGTTGGATTCGTGTTGAATGGGTGTTCGAATTTTGTAATTTTTGTTGAATTTCGAGACATGGGCCCGGGGTTGACTTTTTGAGTTGACCTCTTAACCTCTGATTAAAAACTTAGCATTTTCATATGGAATTGATTCCGCTAGCTTGTGTTGATTATATCGAGTTGTTTGTGGTTAGATTCGAGGCGTTCGGAGGCGATTCGCGAGGCAAGGGCTTGCTAGCGGAGCAATTCGATTTGCTTGAGATAAGTATCGTATTTAAACTCGGTTAAGGTACCAGTTGCCTGAATTGTTGTGATAGCCACGTGCTATTGGGTGCGCACATGCATGGGGATGAGCACATGTGCGGGCACCGGGGTCATGTATTCATGTTCGGGTTGTGCTCGGGCTCTTATAAGCCTAGAATTGACTGTTAAGCTTTAAGTTGTGATATCTCACATGTTGTAATAGTTTATCTGATCTATTTGAGCCATGATAAGGCTACATAGAGGTTTAATCCCTGAACGAACTTGATAAATGCTTTTTCAGTGATGAAATTGTCGATTTGAGCTACGATAACACACTTTGCACATGCCTACACTTTAGCATGTCATTTATACTAGTCCAGGAGCATGAGAATCTCATTTCATTCACCATATACATGTATACTTGTTTAATTGCTTCTATATGATATGTTTGGACTGGAGGCCTATGACTATGTCGCGCAAATTATGTTATTGGCACGTGAGATGTCCGTGCAGCACGTGAGTTGTCCGTGCAGATCCATATATTGATATTATTGGCACGTGAGTTGTCCGTGCAGCATGTGAGTTGTTTGTGCGGATTCATATATTGATATTATTGGCATGTGAGTTATCTGTGTCGCACGTGAGTTGTCCGTGCAAGTTCTATTATTGGCACGTGAGTTGTCCGTGCAACGTGTGGAATTTGTATTTTCTTGATCATTTATCTGATTCAATTGTTTCCTTCATCTACATCCCATGAAATTATCTGAGCAGGGTATTTGAGAAACTATGCACATGCACACACGGATATTCTTCTCATGAAACTTGATAAGTTAGTTTTAAATATTGTTCTGTGCTGGTTTAAAAAGGCATAACTACACTTGAATAGCTAGTATCGTCAATAATTTAAGCTTCTCTTACCTTTCCATGTTTATTTACGATAGTTATTGAGTTGGTATTTCCGGGCACGGTGGTTGCTGATCTTGGAGTTTAATCTGTTTGGAGATTATCGAGGTAGCTGCTTTGGCGTCCGCAGACCTTGACTCTCCTCCTCTATCTCTCAGTTTTACTTATATTGTTCCACCCTCTTTGACAATGTTTCAGACTATGTTATTGTATAGATGCTCATGTACTCAGTGACACCCGGATCTTGAAAAGTTTGTATTCGAGTCGTAGTTGTTCATATCGGCTATTCATGAGAGTTATTGTTGTTAAACTTGTTTCATCTTATTTTTAATATAAAAATGCCTAGTTTTATTGCGATTGTCGGCTTGTCTAATTCTGTGATAGGCGTCATCACGACATGTTGAGTTTGGGTCGTGACAACTAAGTAACACCATAGTCATGTAAGTAACAATGAGGCAGGACACATAAGGTAAGTGAATCATGGAAGGAATCCATGATTTGATCGAATTCGGAGAAGATTGGGAGTAGGTGGCTAGGGTTTCTAAAGAAGGGAGAGGGGGAGTGTTTAGTGGCGGTCGTCTTGGAGAAATGGCTATTAGGTTTTGGGGTTGGGTAGTTTAAAGGGGGGATATGGCTTGTGTGCCGTTGATCTCTGGGATCAACGGCTGAGATAAAAAGAAAGAGTGGGGCGGGTCAACAAGAGCGGGTCGCGATCGAGTTTAGTAAATGGGTCGTTTGTGTTACACCCTGTGCATCCCAAGGTAACATATAATGAATATGAGACTTGTTAATCATGATTTAAATGATTTTAAAGTCATAATATGACTATATATGATGTTTGGATGTAAAATATAAAGTTTGGAAAAATCAGATTTAAGTTGCGAAAAAACCGACTAAGGATTTGCCTTGTAACGAAACTTTTTGAGCGATACATTTTGTGTGTTATATTCTTTTGGGGACATATTATATACCAAATTGAAGGTCTTGGAATTTAGCTTCTAACACTCTTAATTGTTCGTTCATATGACATCTGTATAAAAAGATATAAGCATCGGAAGAAGGGCCAATGCTAGAGTGCCAAGCTAGCACCTCTTTGACTTTTTCAAAAGTTGCTATATATATCCCTTATGTCGTCTCTTTCTTCATTTTTCCATAGACCACGACCAGAAAAAGGCCATAAACCTATCTTTAAGCTCTCTACAAGGGTTTCAAAGAAGATTAACATCCCGAGTACGAAATCAAGAAGCGATAAACATTAGAACAATCCCTAAGACGTAAGTATCGCTATATCACCTCTCTTTTTCTTTGTAGTTTGAGTTTTGGAAGGTAATTCATAGTTAATAAAATGCCTAATTGATGTATTTAAGATTTTAAATATCAAGAAAGGTTGATAAATTCGTTTCCTAATAGTTAGAACTCACGGGACGGTGATCGGAAGCCGTGAGTTCGATTTATCCACTTTTAGTGCACTGTTTTGTAGTTCACTCGTGTTGGCCTCTTGTGTTGCTGATTTATGGAGAAGGGAATGGAGAAACACCACATGTGGTAGGGTAGTGGGCTGGTCGCTCGTCGTTGCAGTTTTAAGCTACTTGACAACTTGTTGATTGGGTGTGTTATGGTATATTTGCGGTTTTTGTTGTATTAAAGGTCCCGAATTGTAGTTAGGTTGTTTTTGAGTTGCTGATGATATTGTATTGTTGTCTCGCCTATAGTAGGCTTGAGGAATCAGTAAAATCAGGGGAAATGCAGCATGTTTATTTGTTACAGATTAAGTTATTCGTTATATAAATGAGAGAGTCATTCGTAACTTAACAATAGCTTCACTGTCGTTATTGTAGATTAAGGTGCAGTGAGCTGAGTTTAGCATTGTTATTGGACAGATTTCTATAAGGTATGTTAAGGCTATCCCTTCTTTCCTTTTGGCATGATCCATATGATTACAACGAAACGAGCAAGCATGCAAATAAATGATTCTATTCTTAGAAGTACTAGGGTTGCCTATGTTTTTGATTCCCATATGTCCTACTATCATATCGTCTGTTCATGGGTCTTATGACATTCCGAGAGATTTTATTGACTTACTTCATTATGCATTGCATTCATTTATACATGTATATTGACCCATGACCAGATGATGTTATATACGCGTATAGTATATGTATTAGGGTATGGGAAAATGTTATGGCCTTATATACGCACCACCACCTGATCCACTGGCATACGTTGATGATTTCGCTCACTAAGGCCGAGATGATATGATGGGTTGCCCTCAGAGGCTTGATGATGTTATATACGCATATACCTATGCATGATATGATATTTATACGCATATGTATGATACTATAAATGTTTCATGATTCACAGAGCTATTCAGACTTACAGGTTGAGTCCTTTACTCCATGTTTCTTTCATGTCTTTTACATACTGATTTTTATATCTTACATAATCGGTACATTATTCGTACTGATGCCCTTATTGCCTGGGGACCTGCGTTTCATGCCCGCAGGTGCAGGTAGACAGGCTGAAGGTCCCCCTTCTTAGGATCCTTGCTCAGCGAGAGTTGGTGTGCTCCATTTGAACCGGAGCTGCTATTGGTTTTTGGTATGATACTTTTATATACATATATGGGTATGACGGGGCCCAGTACTGTCTTTTATACAGTTGTACACTCTATTAGAGGTCTGTAGACAGTCATGTATAGTTGGATAGTATGTGGCCTTCTCGGCTCACTCTATATATATGTATATATGTCTTTTGGGCATGTTTTCCTGCGTATGTTATTCACATGAATCAATTGTTTATTGCCAGATGTTATGCATGACCTACACTTATTTTATGGTTAAATCTTAGAAGTATGCTTAGGAGTGTTCGATAGGTAGAACTCGGGCACTCATCACGGCCCATCGATTTGAGTCATGACAGTTTGGTTTGGACTAGGGGTTATTGGGCTGAAGTTTTGGGGTGTTTGGGCCATTAATTTGGTCCAAAAATTGACAGAGCTTGGGCCAGCTTTATAAAATAAAGAAATTAAGAGAAAATAAATTAATAAAATAGCTAAATAAATATAAAAATATTATTTATGCAAAAATGTGCAAATAGCACAAAAATGCAACATGTAATTATATAAAATGATGTAAAATATTATAAAACATGTATGTGGGTGCAAATAATAAATTTGAAGGGATAATTAATAAATATTTGAATAATTTAAATGCAAGATAAATTAATTTTAAAGCTTTAAAAATTATAAAAAATACTTATATAATCCATGTAAATTGGGTAACAGTGCAAAGTGATATTTTGAAAGTATATGAAATACTTTATAAACATGAGGGGAAAATTGGGTATCAACATAGGCTACTTAGACTCTTTCCATACTTTAATTTAATTGCCATATCATGTTCTAAATTCTCATAGTCAATCTATTCTTACTTGTGTTATTCTATCCTTACATGTCTTAAATGATTTCGTTAACACTCGTTCTACATTCTAAGTGATTAATTATCTCATGCTTTAGTTGAACTTGTTGCCTCTATCATTGTTACAGATTCAATATTAAAAAAGTCTTAAATAGAAGCCATGTTATCTCTTTCATTGTTGATTATCATTTTTTGAAGTTATTGTCCGTGTTATCTCTTTCATTATTGATTATCGTACTTGAAGTTATAGTTCATGTTATCTCTTTCCTTGTTGATTTTCATTATTTGAAGTTATTGTTACACGTTATCTCTTCCATTGTGAGTTATTCTTATTTAATATCGTGAGTATACATTATCTCTCATTGTTGAGTTATTGGTATTGAAGTTGTGAAGGTCGTTATTCGTTGAGGCAAAATTATTGTTGTTTAAATATCTTCCTTGTTGAACATTTTTCATTCATTTTTGTTGAAACATCTTCCTTGTTGAATATTTTTCATTCATTGTTGTTGTCGATATTCTTGTACACGTTATGGTGGAACCACATGCTATTGTTGTCGAAATATTGATATTGTTGATTGTTGGCAAGTTGTGATATATGGGCACTTGTGGTGCGATTTGTTGTTGTAATGTGTTATTGACGCTCATGCAGCGGTATAAGGCTCGGGGTTAATGTGCATGCGGCGGTATAAGGTGGGGCTTATGTGCGCGTTGCTGGTAGGGGAACTACGTGAAGCCTCGTGGCGTCATAAGGTGGGCTAAAGTGCATGTAGCTATTTCGGGAAAACTGTTTTCAAAACCTATTTCAAATGTAAGGCTCACACGGTGTTATAAGAAAGATTGTGATTGAGATTGTGAATTGTGAATACGAGGCGGTACCCCGGCGGTGATTCTTATTCTACACGAAGCGATACCCCGTTGTGATTCTTGTTGTTTGATCTTCTTTGTTTTTGTCAGTTATTGTTCGTATATGATCACTGTGGTTCTTTTTAACTGATTTTCTTATGTTATTTCCGTACTTACTATTCTGATATTAGTTCATGCTGTTAACTGTTTCTTATAAGTTATTTCTCCGCTTTTCATTATTTATCCTTATTACGTTTTCATAAACATAACTTTACTAGATAATTTTGAATAGTTAAATAACCATTTGAGTAATGGACTCTATTTGCAACTCCATCTCTTTTTATTTCACACGTATATATTTTCCCTGGGAGTAAAATTGCACCCTTTATTTAATTAAATATTTAAATGTACTTAATTCATTAATAATTGACCAAAACCAGCTATACCGCAGGATTACAATACATTGGATTTTTCAGTAGTCCCCTCTCCCTAGAAGAAGAAAGAAGGGGCCAAAACGCGAAAGAAAGGAAAAGGAGCAGCGTCTAGATGCCACGTCGGATGGAAATGTATCTACAGATGGATGGATAAAGTCAGAATGAGTTCAGACCAACACTGGCAATAATACTCTCACAATTCCTCTCACAAACAATGGCGTCCATATCTATTCCTCTGGCGTATAAATCTCATTCCCTCAGTCGTTCCTCAAGTTATCGTCCTCACTTCACTACTCCCCAACTTCACTCACCCATCCAAATCAAATGTTCTGGTAGGGATTTCTTTTTCTCATTATCTTTACTGTTCTAGTTGAAATGGCATCTGAATTTTTGGTTTTTTTTACGGCGATTAACGTTTGATGCACCTGGGCCGCAGCTTCCAAGGAGGGTTCGGATAATGAGGAAAACTCATGTCAATTCAAGCAACTTAGGAATGTTGCTTGTGGATTCCTTGCTGTTTGGGCAGTGGCTAATTCTGTTTCTCCCGTAATTGCTGCTGGTCAGGTTGGGAAAATGCCATACAGTTACTCTCTTGCTATGCGATTTCACATATTTCTTTGCATTTGTTACTCCTATATTTTTACTAATTTGTATTGTCACAGTATTGAATGGTCTTGTAAACTACTTCATCTAGAATCTTTTAACTTTTTAGTTTTAGCTCTTCAGCATGCCACTTGACGTGCGGATAGCTCTTTCCTTAGCTTAGTGGGTAGAAACATTTTTGTTGATCGATGGGCGCACGACTTAAACCAAGAGCGCTGATACCAAGTTAAATTGTGTGAGCGAATTCATGTAAAAGACTATCGCCATTAAAGTTTTTAGTTTGTCAAACAAGTATCCTAATCCAAATGGCATAAGAAATTCGAAATCTAATTTTCTCAATGCACAAGCAGATTAACTCCTCTGTAGATTCGGATTTTACCGTTCTCTTGATTGGTCATGAATTAGGATCTAAGACCAAAATTTGACAAGTTTATGTTAAAAGTTTGTTACCAAGTTTTACCTAAGTTGTCATTAGCTACTTAGTTAATATGTCAATGTTACCTTTCTTTTAAAAAAACAAAAGAACCTATATAAAGTTCATGTGAAGGTGCTATAGTCTAGGTTGGATTGGACGAAGTTTGAAATGTATGATGATATACAGAAGTGCAAGTGTATTATTAAAGGAGAGAAAACATCTTGGAGCTCATGTTCCAAAGATAGGAAATAACTCTATGTAGATTTTGACAGAATAATCTATCAGGAGTTGTCGTTGGTTCATATGTACATGGATGCAAGATTATCATTTGTTTACAATTTTGGGTTGATTTTGCAGAGATTGCCTCCATTGTCAACCGACCCAGATAGGTGTGCACGGGCCTTTGTTGGTAACACAATAGGTCAAGCCAATGGTGTTTATGACAAACCACTTGATCTGCGCTTTTGTGATTACACAAATGAGAAAAATAACCTCAAGGGGAAGTCACTTGCAGCAGCACTCATGTCTGGTGCAAAATTTGATGGTGCAGACATGACTGAAGTGATCATGTCTAAGGCTTATGCTGTTGGAGCTAGTTTTAAGGGTAAGTTAACGTAACATTTTTGTAGAAAATATATCTCTGCTTGTTTTTTTAAAGCCTCTCAAGAAGCAATAGGCTAACAAAGAAATGCAAGAGATAAGGAAGGAGAAACGATCAAATGCGTTTGATTGAATTATTACAAGTTATATTTGTGTAAACATTCCTCTTTGTGGTAATGAAAACCTAGTATTTCATGATATGTATGATGAGGGTCTTTTAACCAGCTTATAATAACGTTACAATGTCCATCAATTTATAATTTGCCTCTAATGTCAAGGCTGGTTGGAACAGCAGGAAATATTTAGTAACTTGCGCCATGATAGAGTACTTCTCAACTATTCCGTGTTTGAGCAAGATGAAATGGAAATTGATCATTGAATCTCATATCTGCTCTCGTTATTGCAACACTGACTGACTAATGAGAATAACTTTGTTATAGTCATAACTACTTGCAAATGGACCATAAAAAGATTTTCTTTGATCACTCCCAGAAATTTTGACGAAAGAGCTATGGATGAGAAGAATAATCATCAGATGGATATTGCGTATCTGAATTTAAGACAGATTAACTATATTTTTCTTTTTCCAGCTTTCTTTCTGCCTCTTTACTGAAGTAAAACTAATAAAAGCTGCAGCATTTATATTTGGGGTATGTATGTTTTCAAAAATCATAGTAGTATTGTCCTCCAAGGCTTTCTGTGATTTTCTACAGTAGCCGTGGGCAAAGTTTGACAATTACCATACCATTATGTCTCACTGGAAGGGTCTAAAGAATGGTGGAAGCTTTCAAACTTGTATGCCTTATTTGAAGAAATTACATCTTTTTCAAGGTTGGGAATCTTACTCGTCACTATTTACAGGGACAGACTTTTCGAATGCTGTTCTAGATCGAGTGAACTTTGAGAAAGCCGACCTCCAGGGAGCTTCATTTAAGAACACTGTACTATCAGGTTCTACCTTTAATGATGCTCAACTTGAAGATGCAGATTTTGAGGACACAATCATTGGCTACATTGATCTTCAGAAGATATGTCTAAATAAAACTATTAACGAAGAAGGGAGAGTTAACTTGGGATGTAGATAACCGTTGTCCATATGCTATTGTCCAGTTTTCTTGTACTTGAATCATCTTCCATGAACCCTGGAATAATTGAATGTAAGCTATGCTCATATATTTGTCATTTTGATATAGCAAAGAGGGTGAGTTGTGCTGGTAAAGGCAACTAGGAGTCAGCTCTTCTCTTTTAATTTGAAGTTCATTAATTTACACTGTTTGTACATGATACTTTGGTTAAGCTTCACATGTTAAACCTGATGGCCTTAAGTTGGTTTTCTAGAAGCAAATCATACTCTCTAATTTGCTCGACGCCTCAGACCAGTGATTTGTTATTGTTGTTTGTGGATAAGAAATATGCATCAGGCAACGTTGTTGGGAGACTATCAGAGGTATAATATGGAATATCATGTCTAATTTCAAAAAACTGAGGTATCTAAACTCGGGATAGACAAGTTTGATGTTTCAAAATAATAATGTCAAAAGCTTTAAATTTGACTATTCCCCCTACTTTCTGTTTTCCCTTGCCTTGTTCTGTCAATGTTATTTTTTTGACATTAACTGTCAAGTCAAAGTGTTCGAAATAATACTGATAAAAGCTTTAAAAAAGCAAGTAAGAATTTCCCTTGTTCTCTTTTTCACTTCCTTTATCAAGGCTGTCTTTGATGTGAAAAGACCAAAAAGAAAAAGGAAGGAAGAACATTTGATAGAAGAGTAGGTAAGTTCTAATACAAAAACTAGCATATTCCTATAGTAAGATCTAAGGGGTGTATCTCATATCCATATTTGCCAAAGCGTAAAAGAATAGATTCCCCTCTTGTAGTAGTTGGTCTATGAATATACCTTTCCTCACTTGACAACCCATAACATCAATCTGAATGCCAATTTCCAAAGGAAAGCATCTAGCACAGGTGCCTTTCTTCAGCCAAGCTGCTGACATGCAGACATATTTGCAGCAACCTGCAACAACCAAGCGCAGTAATGGCGAAGGTCTTCTACTCACCCTTAGTTCATCTGCTCGGCTCATTGCTTTTCCTCCTTACACCAATTTTAATTCAAGGTAGCAAGTCCTTTTGGTTATCAACTCAAAGCATTCAAATATGCCACTGAGTTCATAACATGTGCTTTATATACACTGTCAGCGGATATAATTTGAGCTTTTCTTTTTTGTAATAGGAGTTGAAGGAACAATTGGTATCAATTATGGCACAGTTGCTGACGACCTTCCTCCACCAGTCCAAGTCGCACGCTTCCTCCTTGAATCCACCTTTATCCGTCACGTGAGACTCTTTGATGCCAATCCAGAAATCTTGAAAGCGTTTGCTCACATTGGTATTGCAGTGACTGTAAACGTCCCCAACGACTTAATTCCACACCTTACCAAGTTAAGTTTTGCCCGACAATGGGTGGAAACTAACATCCTGCCTCACATCCCCGCCACCAACATAGTAAGAATACTTGTTGGCAATGAAGTAATTTCAACTGCCAACAAGTTACTTATTGGGAGCCTAGTTCCTGCTATGGAAACACTCCACGCTGCCATTGTTGAAAGATCCTTGGACCGTCTCCTCCAAATTTCTACACCACATTCCCTAGGCATACTCGCAAGTTCAAGCCCACCTTCCACTGGGAAATTTAGACAAGGATATGATACCCATGTTCTCAAGCCATTGCTTAGCTTCCTCAGAGCTACTAGTTCACCATTCATGATAAATCCATATCCATTTTTTGGTTCTTCTGAAAACACGCTAGATTATGCACTCTTCAGGCCTAATCCAGGAGTGTTCGACGAAAAAACACGACTCACCTACACGAACATGCTGGATGCACAGTTAGACACCGTCTACTCGGCCCTAAAGCTTCTGGATTTTGAAGATATAGAGATTGTTATTGCAGAAACTGGGTGGCCATCGAAAGGAGATTCAGGGCAAGTTGGAGTAGACGCTGAAAGCGCGGCTGAATACAACAGAAAGCTCATGCAACACGTGATGTCTGGAGTTGGGACACCACTAATGCCTAACAGGACATTTGAAACGTACATTTTTGCACTTTTCAATGAGGATTTAAAACCAGGGCCAACTTGTGAAAGAAACTTTGGGTTGTTCAAGCCTGATATGACGCCAGTTTATGATATAGGGATCCTACGTCCAACGGTAGCTAATGCCGCCAATGCTGCTGGCGTTACTGATCATAGTCACACTAATAGTAGAATATTGTTGTTAATACTCCTGTACGTGTGCTTGATGTGTTTGTGAAATTGACACTGGTCTGCAGGTCAAAGAAAATTTTCCATCTTACTCGACAACAAAGGCTGCACCTATGAATCCAACAACACCAGCGCCTGCGCCTGGTAAGGGAAAAACATGGTGTCTTCCGAAATAAGGAACAAATAAGGAAGCATTGCAGAGGAACATCGATTATGTTTGTGGATTGGGTTTCGACTGTAAACCTATCCAATTTGGGGGTGCATGCTTTCTTCCCAACACTACTCGAGCTCATGCTGCTTACAGGGACGGAACCAGTGTTCTGGCTATGGGTTTGGCGAATCCATTAGCTTTGGTTCAAACCTAAGCTACAAAATAATAATTTAGAACCCAATAACTTAAAATGCTTAGAATTTCCAACCCAGAAGCTTGAAATCCTAGCCCCGCCGCTAGCTGCTTAGGCCATGAATGCTTACTATCAAACTAGTGGAAAGTATGGTTATGATTGTGATTTTAAAGAACTGGAGCTGTCACCACTAGAGATCTAAGTAAGTTGGGGTGGTTAAGTTGCTTTGATTTCAAATCATATCGTGAGAGTTTAATGATTAGAATTCTTTGTATGATTGCATATTGAAATTTCAGGCTACGGAAGGTGCAAATATTGAAGTGAATGTTTTGGAGCAAAAGAACCATAGAGCTTAGAAGATATACTTACCAAAAAAGTACTGTCTAAGCTAGTTTGACGAGCTTTATTTCTTTTGATTGTTCAAATTTGAAATAAGAAAATTTACATCTAGCTTTGTGAAATAAGATATATGCGAAGTAGATTTAGTTTCACTCATTAACGATCTATCTCCTTCATGCTTTTCCCTTGCGATTGTCCTTCTTTTTAGCGCGTGATTCTTAATCTTAACATTACCAGAAATACCTACAGCTTCATTAAGTGGAATATCAAAGATATATAATAAAGGAAAATTGCACGTCGCTTCTGCGGCCAAATATCAGTTTTCTTGCCCCTGCAGCACTATCAATCTGCATGATGTGTTAACAATATCTCATAGATATCTAAAAAATAAAATCTTCTAGAATCTCAATGCCTTGCAAACTCAATGATATCCACAGATTCCATTGGCCTTCTCGTTTTGCTCTTTAATTTCTCCTCGTCCGGATGAACTTCCAAAGCATGGTAGACTCTGCAAGCTTGGAACACTCACTTTCCCTTGGATATACGTGATCATCCATAAAATTGATTAATTTGTATCTCAGATCTTGAACCTTCTCACAATTGCAAGCATTTATAAAGCATGAACATTCTGATTTTAGGGAAAAAGTGTTAGTGCTCAATTTGTAATCTCAGTTGGTGTGAAGATGAAATAAGAATTATAAATCAGATTTTCCCTGCATCAATTTCCCAAAAAACAATCTTGAGTATGTATATCTTAGTGATGAATGGGTCGTTCTTATAAAAAATAGGGTTTTGTCGGATGGGTTCATGTAATTTTAGTGCCCGGGTAAGAAAATAAGACCCATTTTTTGTTCGAACCCGATATTGCCACGTGGCCCAATAAGAAATCGCCACGTCACTAAATTAAAGGCCCACAAATTATGTCGTTAGATGTGGGGGCAATTCTATTAATATAATTAAAGCCGTGTGCTTTTTTGGACAGATAGATGGATGGAGGGTATTTGTAAACTACTTAGCAAACGATAGGGTAGTTTAGACCTTTTTTCGTATCAACTAAGCTCTCATTACTCTGAGAATCTATCTTCTCACCTTTGTCATTATCTTCAAGTCTGGTCTTCAAAGAATATTGCATCACGACTTCTAATTAGTTTATTGTCAACTGGATCATAAAAACAATACCCAAACTCATCTTGACATAGCCGATAAAGATGCACTGCTTGGTGTTAATATCCAGTTTCGATCTTGCATCTTTAGGAACATGCACACAAGCTTTACACCCAAAAACTCTCAGGTGATCATAAAAAACATATTTGGCAAACCAAACTCTATCTGGGACATCACCATCCAAAGCAACAGCAGGAGATAAATTGATAACATAAGCAACGTATTAAGTGCTTCCGCCCAAAATGTATTTGAAAGTTTAGCCTCTAAAATCAAGCATCTAACTCTCTCAACTAGAGTTCTATTCATCCTCTCTGCCAAACCATTCAATTGACGCGTCAAAGTTTTCTGATGACGAATTCGTTGTTCCTTACAATAGTTATCAAAATGACCATAATATTCAGCATTATCATCAGTGCGAATACATTTTAATTTCTTCGCCGTCTATCTCTCAGCTAAGGCCTGGAATTCCTTGAACACGCCAAGTGCTTGATCTTTAAATTTCAAATGATACACCCAGAGCTTACGAGAATGATCATCAATGAAGGTCACAAAGTAAAGTGCATCACCTTTTGACTTTACTTTAAAAGGACCACACAAATCAAAGTTTACTAGCTCTAATAATTCGGGCTTTCTTGAAGGAGGATGGCTATGAAAGAAAACCCTTTTCTGTTTGCCAGCTAAACAATAGATACACCTTTTCAGCTTCGCTTGTTTCACCCCAAAAAGAAAATTTCTCTTAGCCAAACACGTAATCCCCCTCTCGCTCATATGACTCAATCTTCTGTGCCACAATTTCTAATAAAGTGTTACTTTTCACCAAATTTATGAAGTCATTAAGAGTAGAGCCATATGTCACATACAAATGAGAAGGCTTAACTCCTCGAGCCACTACTAATGAGCCTTTGGTGAGCTTTCATTGGCCATTAAAGAGGGCATTATGGTAACCTACATCGTCTAATCTTCCTGCGGAGATCAAATTGAAAGGAAATTCTAGAGCATGCTTGACATTCTGAAGTACTAAAGTTGAACCAGTATTAATTTTCAAACAAACCAAACCGTGCCAACACCAAACACCTTAACTTCACTGGCATTGTCCATCTTTAACACTCCAAAATCAAAAGGATTATAAAATGAGAAAAAGTATTTTCTTAGTGTGACATGTGAAGTAGCTCCAGAATCTACTATCCAGCTCGTCTCATGGAATACCAAATTGAGACGTTTTCAGCGTAAGCAAAAGGAAGGTCATCTCGAGCAATGGCAACAACATTATTCTCGTTATTTTTAACTTTCTTTCCTTCTCTAATGTCTTGCTTCAACTTGTGGCATAATCTTTTCATATGCCCTTTCTTGCCACGGTGGTTGCACGTAATATTATGGTATTTGGACCTTGACTTACTTTTACTTTTATCTCTGCTCCTCGAACCTCTTGTTCTATCTCCCCCCTCCCTCCCCTCCCCATCCCGTCTTCTGTAACCAAAATATTTGCTTGTGAGGAAGAACCTGAGACTTTATCCTTACTTCCTCGTTCAACACACCACTATTGGCATATTCCATGGTCACCTTACCACAAGGAGCTGAATTTATCAAAGAAACACGAAGAGTTTCCCAAGAATCTAGCAGAGTATTAAGAAGCCAAAGTCCTTGTATCTCATCATCAAAATTAACTCTCATTCCAGATAGCTGGTCAAGGACATCCTGGAAATCATTTATATGATCAAGGATAGGACTGCCCTCCTTATATTTAAATGTTACCAATTACTTTAGTAGGAACAACTTGTTGTTACCAGTTTTTCAAGCATAAAGAGTCTCTAGCTTTTCCCACAATGATCTCGCATGTGTCTCATTCACAATATGGTTGCAGCCATTATGATGAAGTTGTGGTTGAGCAGCAACCAATTCCTGCTAGGCAACTAATTCGAATGCTCCTGAACTCTCTCTTAGAAGATCTACAAGGGAGAATCCAAATATCCATGCGTTATTCTCCTGATGAGTATGTACTTTTGACTGACATGGGAGAACCTGAGAATTATGACGAAGCTATGCAAGATACTCACAAAGATCAGTGGTTAGAAGCCATAGAAGATAAAATGAAGTCACTTCATGAGAATGGCACATATGAATTAGTGAAATTGCCGAAAGGTAAGGGAGCTTTATCTAACAAATGGATATTCAGAATAAAGCAAGATAACCATACCTCTGTGCCTCAGTACAAAGCGAGGCTAAGTTCATTTTGGCGGGTTTAGTTCAAGCCGCAACCTATTTGACGGTAATCATGATATTTGTTTGAGAAATTTAACCGAGGTGCTACTCACGTAGAGACAAACTTTGTGGTGGAGATTTGGAGATGCGACCAGTTGAAGCTTATGTGAAAAGGGTGGATCAACTTTATTTGCCAGTAAATTTAGGCCAAGGGGGAGAATTGTTAGGTGTTTGTCCTGATTTTCTTACCATATTTGATTTTTCTATCTCTTGAAGGAAAGGACAACATATTTACCATAATTGAATTTTCCTTCTTGTAGAAGAAAATTATAAATCTCTCATATTTTGGCTAGTACTTTTTCTTATAGAGAAGATTTGGACTTATATAAATAGAGGATCCTTCCTTCTCATTCAGTAGCATCCATAATGTAGCTACATGGAGTTTGAGAGTCTTGTTTAGGGAAAGAACTTTACCGGACAAGCGTGCGTCACTTGTGTTTGTCTCTTCGTGAGGTTGTTCTCTCGATATTTTGTACTCTCTTTTAGATAGTGGATTGCTCATCTCCGTCATGGACGTAGGTCAATTGACTGAACCACATTAAATATTTATGTCTCTTTTGGTAGATTTTTCTTTTGATGTTTGATTTATCGTTATTCAAGGTTTTCTTACTAGCTTCCGCATGACACCTGATTATTTCGGTCCTAACAAGTGGTATCAGAGCGAGTCTAGATTCAGAGGTTGAGCAGATGGATGTCAAGACTGCTTTTCTTCATGGCCATTTAGATGATGAGATTTATATGGATCAGCCTGAGGACTTCGTAGTTGAGCTTACAGATAAGTATGCGTTTTGCAGAAAATTGGCAGGCATGAAGCTTGTCAATAGATCATCTACTTGAAGACATATTTGGTCCCTTGGGAGGGGGAATTTGTTGAGCTCATGGCCATGTTGTCCAGCCAAAGGCTCAATGACCTAATCATATTCTCTTTTGATTTCCATTCCTATTCGAAATTGGATTCGGCTTTTTATTCCTATTTAGTATTGGTTTTGATTTTAGGAGAAAGCACCACTCATTATCTATAAATAGGACAACCTTGGAGAATTGTTCTATGCTCATTGGTACAAGTCTTTGAAAGACTTAAGCACATAAGAGTGGTTTTTGAGAGAGCTTTCGTCCAGAGAGAAGTGAGAAGAAAAAGTGTTTATTTTGCTGCAGATTTTTGTTCCGACCAACTAACTTTAAATCACGTTTCTTGATTCGTTAACCGTTGGATCGAACTGAAATTTTGGCTGAGTGTTAGTAATATTTTGATCTTTAATTTGAATGGTGAAGATCAGATTTGGAGGTCTTTTGGGAAAAATCACACATTTGGTCCAAAGAAAACAATATCACCTCGTGTTAAGAGTACCTTTGGGCTGTTTTAGCCCAACAACTCACCAATGTTCCTTAGGTCATTTTTTATGGTCCGAAAAAATTTTAGACACGAAAATATGAGAATCAGGCTGAATTGAAGTTTTATGGCCCTAAAACGCCAAAATTGAGGAAAGATCATGGCGGGACGGTGATCAATGTTCCTTAAGTCATTTTTTATGGTCTGGAAAAATTTGAAGGATTGAAATATCCCGAAGAACAATTTAGGCACATGCAAGAAATTCAACAAAGGCTATATAGAAGAAACTTATCAAACTAGAGAGAAAACGCGGTAGGAGACTTTTTCACAACTCATAAACTCTTGAATCTCTCTACATGATAGCTATCTCTTTACATCTAGAAAATATGTAGCAACACCCCTATTTATAATACTATAAAGTCAAAAACCTATTCCAATATGAATTTGGTAAATAAAACCTAATTAGACATGAATTAAATAAACTAGTAAATACTAAATCCTAGACGAATTAGGAATACTAATTAATTTTTGTTTAATTTGTAACAGCCTCCCTTAAATCAAGATCTTCAAACTTGAGCATGCCATGAGTAATATCAAATCGTGTAGAAGTCAAATACCTTAGGCTCTTTACTAATTTCTTAAAATATGTAGCATCAACAAAATCGCGAGTACCATCTTTAGTCAACTTCAATTTCTCATCAATGTTGGTCATACTTGATTTAGCTTTACTCATGGTAGATCCCTTCAAAATATCATCAACATATTTTTTCTTTACTTTAAAACCGTCTACTTCTTTAGTCGCCTTGTGGTTGGTCTTGTACATCCATTCAACTCCAATTGGTCATCCTATAGGTTGTAGAGTAATTCCATCAATAAACATTTTGGCATGCTCCTTAAACATGCAATCTCGAATAATAGTACGAAATTGATTGCATCTTCAGTATATATAATCATACGTTGTTGTGGTTCTGGATCCCAAGCTATTTCTGCCTCGATCTTGTGTTCATTATCATAAACTTTCTCTTGATGAACCATCTTGCCTCTTTCATTATTAGGTTCATCTTCAATTCCATCAAATAATTTTTCTTGTGAAATACCAACCTCTTTTGGATGGGCATCTATTGCAACCAAATCATCTTTTTTAACAATCGCAAATTTTTGGCAGATCAACTTGAATATAATTTGACTTCTCTTCTCTTTCAATGGAATCTCTCTCATTTTCTCCTCTATTTTTGAATTTGGCCTTCTTGATTTATTTCCGCTATTATTTGTGTGTCTTCTTTTTCTTTTTGGTTGATCATCCTTTCCTTACAATACCTCATTTAATGCCTCATCTTTTTGTTGATTCGGTGATCTCTTGTATGTCACCAATTTTCTTTCTAAATCATCAAGTCTGAGAGTGCTAAGATCTTTGGTAGTCTAAAGAATAACTTTTTCGTTGTTAAACTTTAAACTAAGAGACTACAATATTTTTTCAACAATTTTAACTTCTTCCAATACTTCTTCATTGATCCTTAGACCATTGACTATATCTTGAATTCTTGTAAAAAAAAAAAAATGGCAGGCTCTGTTGGCCTCATATAAGTCAACTCAAATTGACTCTTAAACTCTTGCAGTTTCTCCGTCTTTATGTCAGCAACTCTTCGATATGACTTCACCAAGATTGTCCTTTGATGACTTTGCATGCAAAACTTTGTTAGATACATGCAATTCGATCTTGGCGGCGAGATAGTAGCGTGTCTTATAATCTAAATGTCTATTTTTCTCTAATTGCATAGTTTCTTCAACCGTTAGTATTGTGCCTTCCGGTGGTTCCACAAATCCTTCGTCAATGATAGACCATAATCCAATAGCTTTACAAAAATTCTTCATATGTTGATACCAAGTTTCAAATTATTGTTGCCATCAAACACAAAAATGGGACAATGAGGTAATAGCGTATCCATATTTTTTTGGATCTCCTACCCAACAGATATGAATTCAATTTGGAGCTATTTTGAATTTTTTCGAGTGATTTGAAGTGAAAATTTTAAAAAATAACTTTTTGGAGTTTTTTAGTAGGCGTTTGGACATAAGAATTGCAAAATTCCAAAAAAAAAGTGAAATTTTTTTTCAAGTGAATATGGTATTTGAAAATTAGAATTGTATTTGGACATGAATATAATTTTGGGTTGTTTTTGAAGTTTTGTGAGTGGTCTGAGTGAAAATATTGAAAAACAGCTTTTTGGATTTTTTTCAGATTTTTAAAAAATTCCAAAATTCATCTTCAAGTGAAAATTGAAAATTTTATGACCAAACACCGAGTTCGAAAAAAGTGAAAACTTTTAGAAAAAAAAAAGTGAAAAAATTCTTATGTCCAAATGGGCTCTTAAATTTTCGAAATTTATCATCAAATGAAATTTAAATTTTTTATGACCAAACGCTGATTTTTAAAAAAAAAAAAAGTTAAAAGAATTCGGAAAAAGTGAAATTTTTTATATAGCCAAACGGGCCTAGATCCTTTTTAGAAATTTTGGAAGGGCTTCTGTCGAATAGCTCATGCTTAGCTGGCAGGTTCGTGTACTACATTTGCATTCTAGCTAAGTGCTCATAGCATTTACAGTGTACGAGCTGAATTGAATCGTGGTTTTCCTAATACTAACAGAAACCAAAATAGTACAATTTCCTATATTACAAGTCCAAAATATCATGATTATCTATTGGAGGCTTTAATACAATATAGTCATTGGGAGCTTTAGGATTATATCTTTTGTTTTCCCATTTAAATATCAAAATTACAGGTAACTTATGAATAAGTAATTGTTAGTTATTCTCACATTTAAAAAAAAAAAAAAGAGAGAAAGACAAAGAGGTTAAAATAATAAATTGTAGAAAAAAGCGACTTAATTAATACTCCAGCACCAATATTCTTCGTTTTACGATATCCTCTTCATTTAAGACATTTAAAATATGTGTCAACACTAATTAGACTTCCAAACTAACGATATTTTGATACTTTTGTAATACTTAAGCTAGTGATTTTTCGGGTCATTAATTAGAACTTGAATGAGGTTGGGGCTTGTCTTTTGTTCAATTCTTAAGCCCGATCAAGTCTCTTTGAAATTACGTTTTTGCCTCTCGTCTAACTCGAGTTGTTCACTTTGACGGTTAAGATAGCATGGTTCAAGAAGTAAGATTATATGGCTAGAGGTGTGTTAGCAGATATTTAAACTTTGATTCAGCCAATAAAATCAAAGGGGACAAATTTTGCAACAGTTGTTTTAATGGGCACATACAGGAGAAACACAATTTAACGAGTGTAAATGTGAATCCCGATTCGAGATTCGTCTCACATGCTCTGTCCGTATATATAACGACCCCGAAAACAACAACTGCCAACAATTTCATTTTCGAGCCCTCAATCTCCACTATCCCTTCCTTCCTTTTTCTTCTTTCACTCTCTCTTATGCTATTTTTCTCCTAGTACTAATATTTTCCTACGATTTAGGGTTTTGTATTCTTCTCCAACTAATCATGGCCGATTGGCAGCAGTATCTACAGTCGGTGATCTTCGGCCTTATTTTCTCTTTCCTCCTCGCCAAGCTTTTCTCTGTCATCTTCGCTTTTCGCGACGAGAATCTTCGCATCACGCGTGGCGATTCCTACGAAGTCGAACCGAACATTCAATCGGAGGATACTACTACTGAGCCGCTAATTCAGAAGAACGACGGCGGTTTAAACGGGAGCTCGGTGAGTAGCGGCGGCGAAGAAAGCGACGATGATTGGGAAGGTGTAGAGAGTACTGAGTTGGATGAGGCGTTTAGTGCCGCGACGGCTTTCGTGGCTGCTACGGCAGCTGATCGCTCGCAAAAGGTGTCAAATGAGGTGCAATTGCAGCTCTATGGGCTTTATAAAATTGCGACTGAGGGACCTTGCACTGCTCCACAGCCATCCGCTCTCAAAATGACTGCCCGTGCCAAGTGGTAATGCTCTGAAATATCCGCCTCTAATCCTTTTTGCTGTTTTGATGTTAAATACTCTAAGACGTTTAGTATTGTCTAAAATGAGCTTGTCTTTTGCTTGATCTTTTGAATGTAGAAGTTCTTTATGACTGTTATATCTGCGTAGATAGTGTGATATATTTGATGATAAATCTGATACTCTGCTTTAAATATAGACATTGTTTATGGAAGTCATCACTTGGTGCTTAAAGCATGTGAAGCGAGGGGTTATAGCTTCATGGGTAAAGCCATGTACTTCAACACTGACCTGCAACCGAACAAAAAGTTGGTTGATTCTTCGAATCTCGTCTTTGAGGAGTTGGACTAATTTCTGCATCTTTATGTATTGATTCTGAAATTAGTTATTTTAATTGCAACTTGATATATATAGTACTAAATTCATCGGTATCTTTCAACTTTCCATAAATTGCGCGTTTCATTTCAAAGCGTGCACTTGACTTCTCGCTTTTCGCCTCAAGCCTCATGGCCTTGTCGCTTTTTTGCGGTTTTCGCTTTTAAAAACGTTGGCTCTATCATGTTACATATTCTTCTTAGCTTAATGAAGGAAAATTAGCTCAAATAGTAAACTCCTGTGATACATGTGATTAGAAAATTAAGTAGTTTGAGTTTCTTAAACAGAATTACAACTTGATAGGAGTACTAAGACTAGATACTGATGCTTAATTACCAGTGCAAGAGATACTCTTAGAAGTTGCTAAAGTAACTTAAAGTATAGTGAACCATATTGTGCTAACGCTTATTAGGGTAAGCAATTGAAGGCTATTGTATCCTTGTTGCAATATTGAATGAGATATTAAAGATTATGAAATTGATTTACAAAAATTTACTGCTAGCTATGATAAACAATAGGATGATAATAAGGGGTGAGGGAAGTGGAAGTTCCCGAGGACTTCTCTGAATGTATTACTTTGCTTGAAAACAAATTGTTCGGATTGCATTGACAGTGTTGTTATGAATAAAGTTGCTTGTGGCATCTTTCATGACATAATCCCGCTTCAAGGATATGTAAGACTTTTTTAACTGTAATGGCTTTTATATAACTTTCCGTATAGCTCATCACCTCAAAATGAATGCTTTATATCCTCGTAATTTGTTTCCAAAGTGTCTTTCTATAGATAAAATGTTTTCTAAGTTATTAATAGTATATTTTGGTTGGTCTTTCTTGCATGACTGATGATAAGGTTTACTTTGATCATGTATTAGGCAAGCATGGCAGAAATTGGGTGCCATGCCTCCTGAAGAAGCCATGGAGAAGTATCTTGATATCGTGACTGAGTTATATCCTTCCTGGCTTTCTGGATCTGAAACTGTGAGAGACACATCTTTGTTTTTAATAGCAATCGATCATGTCTTTGTTTTCCTGGACTAAATGAATGTTCAACTTCTTTTTCTTCTCCCTGCTGTCGTCTTATTGCTGCTTGGCCTCCTCAACATGCTCGAATAGAAAAAGGACGAAGAAAGTAGTGTTGCACGTAATGCAGATTCTAGAGGGCCAATGGGACCTGTTTTCAGTACCTTCATCGATGAGGAGGAATCCGGAAACGAGTTGTAAGGTTCTTTAACTTGTGTGAACCCAAACTTTTGCAGCCTAAGTGTTTTTTCTCTTTAAAATGTTACTTGTATAACAATTTAAATGTGCCCCTTTCGCGGAAATCGTGTACTCAGTCCCAAAAAATTATCCCTTGCTATGTCAACCCATCCCATTTAAGCGTTGCACTTTTTTTAAAGGAAAAGTTCTGATACATGTTATATAACTCTAAAACTTTTATAGGACCCAAATTTACTATTTTAAATACATTGAACTCACACTTTCTCCTAACAAAGACTAAGGAATTCATATTCTTCTAGTAAGTGTACGGATTACTATCACACTGGGGGAAGAGGGGAAAAAATTAGAAATTATATGGTAGTATAAGTATGTCATGGTTCTGTTCCTTTTTATGTCCTACCCCTCCCCTTAATAGCTAACCCTATAATTGCTGTAAATGTCGAAGGAAAATCTTCCAGACTCTAGTTTAATCAATCAAACTTTATTGTGAGTTCTAAGGCTGAAGACCTTTTACTATTTGGCTTGGTAGTTTAACTTTAACCGACACATTGTTCTTTTGGCCTTTTGTAAAATGTGGGCTGGATACTGTGTGGTTCTTTTATTTGTTGTCGCCGTTCATTCTATTTGAGAAGGACGGTCTCTGCAACAACTGCTATGTAGTCTATAACTAGTTTATCTTGGCATCAAAAAGCAGAAACATTCTTTGGAATTTCAACTCTGTGGTTCTGACGATTTTACAGAGGTTATTTTGTATTGTAGTTTCATTCTTATTTTATTTTTCCCACACTAGGAGGCAATGGTGCTAATAATAAGCAGCATCTAATCTGTCTGTCTTAACAAGTCTTAGATGAGCTTCCTTATTTAACTGTGCTTTTCTTGTTTATCTGAGGGATGAACTTTTGAACAAGCTGTACTTTGTTGGTCATTTTCAAGTTGTGTAACTTTCTCTCATTCTTTTGTCTTTAATCTAAATGTGTCTATTTTATAATAATTATACTGCTTCACATACCCTCTATTTTGCAGAAAATTGGATGCAATTCATGCCTTTGCCAGAGAAGGGGACGAGGAGAACTTGCTTAAGTGCATTGAGAGTGGTGTTCCTGTGAATGTGAAAGGTTGGTTCTCAATGTGATAAATCAATTCTTGTGAAGTTTAGTTATGGTGTTTTAATGTTGATATGTTTGATTCACTAGTATTTGCTTTGCTTATGGTTTTTAATTAATAATCAACTCCGAGGATGGGTCAATTTTCATTGAACTAAGATGATTCTTGATGATTCTCTTGTGTTCATACCAAGAAGAAAAATAATCGGGTGGAGAACTGAGAGAATGTTTAAGGTGGTCGAGTGTGACTCAAGACCCTGGAGCTTCTTGAATGATGTCTACCTGGAACTTGTAGTGCAGCGTTTGCTCTCTTTTGTTTATTTGATGTTGACTAAAATTCTTGACATGATTCCAGACAGTGAGGGTCGTGCCCCCTTGCACTGGGCTGTAGATCGTGGTCATCTCAGCATCACTAAATTGCTTTTAAGCAGGAATGCCGATGTAAACGCCAAGGTACATATAATTTTACATTGTGACAACCCCTGATCTTGTTTCAGTTCTGTGATTAGTTATAATTATACTTTCTCGGGCTTGTATTTTATTGCATGATTTTTTCATTTGAAAGTCTTAAGAGCCATAACCTTACTTGATGAAGCTGTAATTTCTTGTATATTCTCTCTCTCTCTCTCTCTCTCTCTCTCCAATATAGTGTTTTGAGAATTTGTCATTATGTTGGGACTAAAAGAGAGAGGCAAAGAACAACATAGATTCAAGATTTGCAGAGAGAGGAAACAAGAATTCCACGCTGAAGGCTTTACTAAACCTAGTGAGTTTTAAAATTGCAGTATGTGATCATGTAATCACAAAGGAAGATGAGGCCAACAGATTCAATAAATAAATAAAAAAGGCAAGATGAGACCAAAAGTGTGCTAAAATACACTCAAAAATTCTTGTTAGGCAAAAGGTTTAATCAAAACCCTTATATCAGGCAAACTTAAGTGTGGCCTATGTGTCAAAGGAAACCTAATGTACTCAAAATGCAAGTGGCACATGAGACATTAAGTTTACCTGAAAGAGCTAATGCCACACAAAACACAAGTGCAGTACAAGAAACACGAATATTCACCTGAAACCCTAAAATCACTCGAAACATAATTAAAACGGGTTTAAACGCTATAATTCTTAGCCATGGAAGCCGTCATAGAGAGCTAACGCAAGGTGGTCTTGGTCTGAAGCTTGCTTCCCCAGAGGTTCTGTATCTAGGGGAAATATTAGGCTAGAGCTTATGAGGCTGCAATTAGTTGAAGGTTGGACTCTGGAGTTTGTCGAACTTGGTTTTAAGCATTGGGCCTCGTAATTCTTCCATTGTTTCCAATGTCTGTGGGTGCTTCTGGTTTCCTGCTTGTGATATACGCTGAATTACAAATTCTTGTTATTTTGATCATTGAAGGATCTTGAGGGCCAGACAGCACTTCATTATGCTGCTGTTTGTGAAAGGGAAGATATTGCTGAGTTTCTCGTAAAGCATGGTGCTAATGTGGAGATTAAGGATAATGATGGTGACTGCCCTCGAGATGTCTGCGTGTTGCGCTGGCCTTGGTTGCAGCAGGCCACTACCCACAACTAACGTATAACGTATCTTGTTCTTTTTCTCCTTTTGCTGATCGATCATGTTACTGGTGTAGATGCTTATATACCTATTTTTCATCTTAAATGAAGGGATTTTCTCTTCTAGATTTTAGTACTATCTTTTGAGCTTCAGTGATGGCATGGAGCAAAGAGATTGCCACTTCAAGAAAGGAGTCACCAGACGTAAAAGGGATTCATTGTTTTGCTTTTTGGGTTACTATATTGGTTGCTTACCCTTCTGAATGTTGGGGTAACATTATTTCTAATTGGAAAGTGAAAGCTAAAATATTATCAATTATATTATCTGGTTGGTGTAAAATACTTGTTAGACATGTGCTAACTCAACGATTACAACTCCAGCGCTTTGTCAATTCATTATGTGCAACTGATTGAATATCTAACGCGGCTAGGAAAATGAGCACATTTGAGTCAATTAGCCATTGTTCTGACTTAAACGTGAAGCATTGGCATCTGACTAGGGCTGTGCGATTTAGCACATTTCGGATTGAAATTTTGGATTTCGGATTCTACAAAATGCAATCCGAATCCGATCTGAATTAATATTGGATCGGATTTTAAAGTTTGGAGCGGCTAAATATTTCGGATCGTATTATACGTATTATTAAGGCTATTGCTAATCTAATTGGCTAATACATTTACTTCTTCTATGTTCTGGGCTAATACAAACATCTCTTTGCCTTTTTACCTTTTATTAGCATTGTATTTCTAAGAAAATATCTCTTTGGAGGATCGATTTATTTTGTCTCTAAGTTGTAAAATTTATAGTTATATTTTCTTTGTAGAAGATGCAATACAGCAAGAAAAATTTATGTTTCTGCAACTATGAGGGTACTATGGTGCCAATGTAGTTAAATCCAGCAATTGTATAGGTAATAACTTGAAAGATATAAAAGAAGTGTTGGCTATCTAAAATTAAAGTTTAGTATTTATACTATCAGAAATTTTAATGAACATAATCCGAAATTCAATCCAAATATTTGAAATCCAAAATCCAAAATTTAGCGGATTGATTCGGATTTGGAATATCCAATCCAAACGTACAGCCCTACATCTGACGTTTTCTTAGGTAGTCAAAATATACCAACTTGAAACTCTGGTCCCAGACGAAAGTAACGATCCTATGCGGGTTCAACTTGAGTAAGCTTTACCTTTATTTTAATTACCAAGTGTATATAATAAGTTAAATTCCTATGCTTGCCAATACCCGCTATGTTACGTTATCCTTTTATCATCACTTCCCCTTGGAATGCTAAGGAGGAAGCCTTCTCGAAGGCTTACCATAGGAAAATTAAAATAATGACCATTAAAATCAAACACAGTGCTTGGCTGCAGAAATTCAAAATCAAGTCACCTCACACTAGAATGAATACAAGAAATCTGAACTCTGGATTGATTTAAAGTCTCTATACAGGTGTACGAAAAAATGAACAAGAGGCAAGAGACCAGAGCGACATTACGTCCTCTATCCACGGTTTCTTCCGAGTTGTTCTACGTTCCACCCTCCATATGGTGAAATTACATAAGAAATAATTAGAAGTGTATCTATTTGGCAACAGAAAACTATAACCTACAAATCTATTACAGCTCGTCATGTGAATCATCATCCTCGCCGGATTCCTCGCTAGCACCTCCTGGGGCTCCACCAGATCTCTGATACACAGCCGTGATAATTGGGTTGCACACAGCCTCCACTTCTTTCAGTTTTTCGTCATAATCCTCCTTCTCAGCACTCTGGTTGTCGTCCAACCATTCAAGTGCTTCTTTTGTGGCGGTTTCAATCTTCTCCTTCTCTTCAGACTCTAACTTGTCTGCAAGTTTGTCCTTGTCATTGATTTGGTTCCTCATGTTGTATACGTAAGTCTCCAGGCTGTTTCGGGCATCAATTCTTTCTTTCACCTTCTTGTCCTCCTCAGCAAACTCCTCGGCCTCCTTGACCATACGTTCAATTTCTTCTTGACTCAAGCGACCCTTGTCATTGGTAATGGTGATCTTCTCTGACTTTCCAGAGGCTTTATCTTCAGCTTTCACATTCAGGATGCCGTTGGCATCAACCTCAAATGTAACTTCAATTTGAGGAGTTCCTCTATAGAAGCAAAAAAAGAAATTATAGTCAAAGCAGGCAAAAGCAACTCATGAAATATTCTTTTCAAAAGCAGTTGGATTAAGTACCTTGGAGCTGGAGCTATTCCAGTTAAGTCGAATTTTCCAAGTAGCCTGCAGTCCTTTGTGAGACTGCGTTCACCTTCAAAGACCTGGAGGTGAGAGTTTTCAAGTCAGAAGAGCCATAAATAATACTTTATCCTCTTCTTGGGCTTAGCACAACACATTCAGCTAATTAGGAAAATAGTCTGAAGTGTTACCGAAATTGTGACTGTTGTCTGCTGATCCTGGTAAGTAGTGAAGACTTGAGATTTCTTAGTAGGAATAACGGTGTTTCTTGGGATCAATTTTGTCATCACTCCTCCAACCGTTTCAATACCAAGAGTCAGTGGAGCAACATCCAGGAGAAGAATATCTGGTTAAAATTCAGAAGAAAATGTCAATTTTTTGCCTTAGAAAAGTCTCCAGTATCAAATGGCTGGAAGAAGTCTGGAAGAAGCAGTACCTTTGGTTTCATCACCTCCCTCTCCGCTCAAGATTCCTCCTTGTACAGCTGCACCATAAGCAACTGCTTCGTCGGGGTTGACACCCTTGTTGGGCTCCTTGCCATCAAAATAATCTTTCAAAAGCTGTTGAACTTTTGGAATCCTGGTACTTCCACCAACCAATACAATTTCGTCAATCTGGTTCTTTTCTAGCCCAGCATCCTCCATAGCCTTCTTAACAGGACCCATTGTCTTCCTGAACAAATCGTTGTTCAGCTCCTCAAAACGAGCCCGAGTAAGTGGTTCAGAGAAATCTACGCCGTCGAAGAGAGATTCAATCTCAACTCTGACTTGATGCTGACTGCTCAGTGCTCTCTTGGCACGCTCCGCTTCTCTCCTGAGCTTTCCCAAAGCCCTGTTATCCTTGCTGATGTCCTTTCCATGCTTCTTCTTTATCAATTTAATGAAGTACTCCATAATCCTCTGGTCAAAATCCTCTCCTGCAAGAAACAATAGATACATGATGTAACTTGTGAACGAGACTGATTGGAAGATGAAAGTTATTTAACTCTTTTTAAGACTTTGAAATACATCGGCTGGTATTTATAGTTTTCAAACTACTTTGTTAGTAGAAGAAAAGAATCTAGCATTATTTCCCAAAAGATAAAGAATGTAGGGGGAAGGAGGAATGTACAAAGGAATTAATCAATAGGTTATTACCTCCTAGATGAGTGTCTCCATTTGTGGCAAGAACCTCAAATACACCATTGTCAATAGTGAGGATACTAACATCAAATGTACCACCACCAAGGTCAAAGACCAGGATGTTCTTTTCACCACCTTTCTTATCTAATCCATAGGCAATGGCAGCTGCAGTTGGTTCGTTAATGATTCTTGCCACATTCAAACCAGCAATGACACCTGCATCCTTAGTGGCCTGCCTCTGGGCATCATTGAAGTATGCTGCAGAAACAAAAAAAGATAGACATAATAAGCTCAGTAATTGTAGGACCCCACAATTTGGAACAAGATACAAACTATCTGAAATAGGAACCATTTGACGATACCTGGAACTGTGACAACTGCATCCTTGATTTTCTTTCCAAGGTAAGCTTCTGCTGTTTCTTTCATCTTGGTCAGAATCATAGCACTGATCTCCTCAGGACTAAAGACCTTAGTCTCCCCATCTTTGATCTTAACTTGGATATATGGTTTCCCATCCTTGTTAACAATCTCATATGGAACAAGTTTCTTGTCCCTTTGTACTTCTTTGTCATCAAACCTATCAACAGAGATAAGTCAATAGTCAATATCAAAACTAACTCAAGCAGACTTCCACATGAAATAAAATACTAAAGAACACAATGTCTTACTTTCTCCCGATAAGTCTTTTGACGTCAAAGATGGTCCTCTCAGGATTAACAGCAGCCTGATTTTTGGCTGCTTCACCTATCAGCCTCTCACCATCAGTGAAGGCTACCCATGAAGGGGTGATACGATTACCTTGGTCGTTTGCTATGATTTCAACATGTCCATTCTTGTAAACACCAACACATGAGTAAGTTGTTCCAAGATCTATACCGATAACTGTTCCTAACTTGGAAGCTTCTTCTTTAGCTATAGAAAATGCGAACAAGCTCCCTGTTGACAACAAACCCAAAACGACCAGATTAGTGTCTTGTAAATGACTTTGTAGGTCTACAATTATTACTTTTTGAATTGGCAAAACTTTCAGGAAAAGGAAAAGAATTTGCAGAGATCAAACTTCATGGACATTGCAGGGACCAAAAATCGATGTACAAATATAACTTGTTTAACTAGTTAAATAATTTTTTTCCACCTAGTTGCTACGTCTTCTATTCTTTGTATCTCTAATGTAGCAGCTAAAGGACTCAGAATGATCAACTATATTAGTACTGATTCAGGATTTACCATTACATAATTGTACAAGTATATCCTGCTATTTACACACTAAAAATTTAAATGAATAATCCTATGGCACTAATACAAGCGTTTGTTAACAAGTTACAATTGCCCAAAAAGTGGAAGAGAACAGAACTGAAAATTGAAAATCTCTTAAATCTGGATGGCTTTATAGGAACAAACTTAAATAAATGACTAAGCAGATCGAAGATCTGAGAACTGATGTGTAATCATATCAAAACTAACTACCTCTAACACATGGAGACGTAAATCAGTAATAATGTTGTGTCAATCGGTTCAATTTTCCTTTCCATAATCGCTAAAAAACATGTTAAAGACAGCAAATTTTTTCATAGCTAGCTCAAATTTAAATTGAACATTCTATTAAAAAAAAAAAAGGAAAAGAGATGCTTACCGAAGAGGACGATTGCGAAAACGATCAAAGATGCGCGTCTCTTCCACGCACTAGCCATAGCTCGTAGATCCAAAAGGACTCCTCTTTCTACAAAACACTATGAACAATGTCCTCGTCGTTGAATCGTTTCTCTTCTTCTCTCTCTGATCAAAGAAACAGACAGTTTTGGATTCTCAGGTTCAGCAATTGAAGGCCCGCTATATATAGTTGCGAGTTTCTGTCTCTGCAACCTTCTTTTGGAGGAACTAGAACTTAGAAAGGAAGGTTGGTATTCCTTTTGAATTGACGAACGTGTCACGGATGATGACGTGGACCAATCAGATTTAAGAGACGTGGGCGTAGTAGCCAATGAGTTGCTGCCATTTCATCATGCACGTACTTGGAGCTGATTGTTTTCATGCATGTCATATTTGATGGCGTGGGCCAATCAGAATTGAGAAACATAATGTAAGAGCCAATCAGATTCGTTTTAGAGTTGGGTAGATCTGAACCGTTCGCTTGCTATATATCGAACGGGTGATGATTGATGATACGAGAGGCGTATTTGCAGTGGCTTCACACGTAAAAACTTCCACGTGCTCAGAGATTCCTAGAAGATTCGTGAAACTTTTCTTTTTAAAATTTTCATTTATTTGTTAGATCTATGTCTCTGTTAATATCTATGGAAAAAATAATCTAGCTCTTGAACCCGTCTTAGGCGTCTTTTTTTCTTTTTGAGCATAAAAGATGTGTATTTATTTATATATAATAACTAGAGCACGAGTACTAGCGCGTTATATTCATTACAAGTGCCTCGATGTGCTATAGATGCCTCTTGGCTCGTTTGGGATGAGTGATAAGGAATTATTAATCTCGAAATTAAATTTAAGAAAAGTTTATCGAATATTTGGTTGGGAGAAAATTGCGATATAATTAATCCCGGGATTAGTTATCCCGGGATTGTAGTGTTTTTCATCCCCATGGAAAGGTGAAATAATTAATCCCAAGATAATTAATCCCGGGATAACTTCTTTCCAACCAAACGATTCCTTAGGGTATTGTCATTACCTAAGGCAGCCAACTTACAACACAAACTATTTGAAACCTTCCTTACACAAACAAAATCTTCCTGATCCTTGTGATATGCATCTATCACCTATTCAGGAGGTGAGACAAAAGTACATAATTTATTATAGTTGGACTGCGTAAAAGCTTCCTTAGCCAAAAAATTGTGCAACACTATTTGCTTCTCGAAAGTTGTGCTTCACCATGATCTCCCCTATTTGCATTGCCTGCTTCATTAACCACCTGCAACCATAGATTAAGTCACTGTAAGTTGGATAGTCATCATGAAGGAAGCGTATGATTTCCGTTGCATCTGTTTTCACTTCAACTGGGGCTATTTTTTGGCTGACAATAATTTGTAGTGCTTGTTGCAGTGCTTGTAATTCTTGTATTGGCGCTGCTGCATGTGTTTTCTTGTGGTATGTAATTACCCGTTGGCCCTTGCTGTCGCGGATAGCTCCGCCTATTCCTCCATGTAGGCTCTCGCTTTTGAAAGCACCGTCGATATCAATTTTGTGACATCCGTTAGGAGGAGCCTGTCAATTGATGCTAATGTTTTTTTTAAAAGTATGTGTTGTAGGATTAGTTGCTGAGAGTTTGTACTCTATGGCTTGGTCAATAATTCTTTTTATATTGATTCGGTTGATAGTATTATTTTGGTTGTTTTAGTTTTTATTGTTCCAAATAGTCCACAGGGTGAATGAAAATACTTCTTTCCACGTTACGTAATTGTTGGTTACGGTGATGTTGGCCTTTTGGAGCTTGTCAACCCAGTGTGATGTTGATGTTTGTGGAGTTATTTTCCAACCCATGGATTCCCAATAAGATTTAGCAATATCGCATTCCTAGAAAATATGGGCTATCGATTCGTTGCGTTCTTGCATACTGGGCAGTTAGAATCAATATTAACACCAACTTTACTAAGGTGTGCCCGGCTTGAAAGTCTATTATGGTAACATTTCCAGATGACTAACTTAATTTTATTAGGCGTCTACTCAAACGCTTATGAAAAATATGTAAGCCACTCATTGTATATATTAATTTATGGTAATTAAGTAATAAAATAGTTATTATTATTTATATCAATTAATCATAAGTAAATGAGTTTATTAATATCCAAATCGATATCTTTTATTCTTAATTGCAAACTTTGACCTTTCAGAGATACAAAAGATGGTTTTATTTGTTCTAGTTAGAAGCTCAAGGCTAGGAATACCCAATAAATTAAAGCCACAGGTCGCTTTATAGGACTAGTGAAGAACTGCATTAAGTTATACAATCAATCTAGTGTGATACTAGAGCTAGTATGTAGTTAGGGATGGCAATGGGACGGTGCGGGTGTGAGGCAGTGCGAGTTACAGGCTTTTTGCGGGGTTGGGATGTGCTTTGGAGAACTTCAGTTTTCCAAAACTACGCGGGACGGGTGCAGGGTTGGGTTATACCTCAATGCAAGCCGTCTCTTCTGGACTTTATCAAAATCATGTCCTAGTTATTATATGAAACTGTGAATCTGTCCTTGAATTGATTGTGAATTTTCTTTTCTGAGTCCGATACAATTTTATAATTGACAATAAAGTTGGTCTTTTTTATTTCCAGACATTTAGAAAATTTATGTGTAAGTATTTTTTTGTAATTTATTTTGACATCATATGCCGTAAAACAATTAGTCATATATGATTAAACTAAAAAAAGTTTGTTCCATCAGACATGATAAAAAGGGGATTAAATCTATTTTATCTTTTTTCTGTTTTTTTTTATAAACTAGATAACAAAATCAAGTTTATTGCAAATCGAACAAGGAACTCATGATAAAGACTAATTTGTTGTGCTTCAATACTAATTTTAAGTTGTTGAATCTACTTCCAGAATCTATCTTCTTTTTTAAATTTATAAATAGATAATAACAAAGTAAAGAAAAAAAGTGTATGCAGGGCGGGTTGAAATCACATAAATATGCCATGCAGCACGGGGCGGGTTAAATTTTTTGCGTGTTAAAGCTAAATTCGCACCGCGCCGTGCCTTCCCGCCCTTTTGCCATCCCTAGCCAGCTATCTTTCAATGCTGAAATGATAATTATGATGTTGCACGGAGCAAGTAATATAAAATTTAAAATTAAATAGTAATATCAAGGAAGAACTGAGCTAAGTCGGTTGGAATTTAGTGATAGGATTACAATATCTATTAGATTTGGTTCGTGAATATGTACGCAAATACTCGATCTCATGCTATATGAACTAATGTTTTTGCCGAAAACCATTTTCGAAATTTCTCAGATTGGAAGAATAAACATATTATATTAATGTTACTTGTGCCAGGAAGAGCTCTCGTATGCTAAATTTACAAACTTATTTGATAAGAGAGAAGTCTTTTAAATTAAGAAGTCTTTGAACAGCTTCACACATGATTTACCTTTTAAATTTGGGCTTTGAACTCTTTGGATAACTATGATTGGAGATGGTAAACTGATCACGTTAAATTAGATACAAGACACTTTTTCAAAGTTTAATAATGGTAAGTATACTAACCAAAGATGCTTTACAACGCTAAATTCTAACACATGGATATATGACTCAAGTGCCATGGAACCAATGACCTGATTGAAGGCAGTGTTCACCCGTAAAACAGTACAGTTGAATTTATACGTGATTTCTAGACAAGTGAATTAATTCGATTCTGAGATAACAAGCTAATTGAAGAAATATATAACACTAAGCTTTGATAGGAAGACGAAATGACAAAAATAAAGACTCTGGTAGTGAAGCCTCCGGGCGCAACAGTGATAAGAACAAGAACAGAAATAAGAAGATAAAATTGAATAGAGCTTTGAACAGAACTCACTATTTATAGCTACGTCTAGGAAAGGAGGTCATAGGATCGTGCCCTTCTTTAATGTCAATTATGAGGGTCATTGATGAAGATGTAACGGTGAGCATAAATGCCACATTCCTTGTAAAGGGCAACGTACTTAATGGTATGGAATATTCTCCATTAAATGCTACCGGACGAAGAGTATTTATTGCATCCTTATGAGCGTTATTCTTTCCGGTGACATACGGGACAGTTGCCTTCGGTTTTGGCTATCCCCCGTCTTAGGTTCCACGTGTCCCTCTTTTGGGTGGCCACGTAGCATAGCATATTTTACCCTATGCAGATAGTCCCCCTGCTTTCCTGTGACATAACTTTGTGTCATCGGGAAGTTGGTAGAAACACTCTTTTGTCGGGAATTACTATGATCCCCTCTGAAGGCTTCTGACGGTTGATTAGACGCACGTGTCTCCGCATTTAATGCCCCGAACACGCGTCATCCCACGATTCAGCACAGCTTTTGCCGATTACCGAGGTAATCATGGCCATGAATTTAGCCGCCAAAACTTCACTTATACGCATCAACCTTCTCCCCTTATACTCCATAATTTTCTAAATTTTCTAAAACCTTTCTTGTTGTTTATAAACATTTCTTTAACTCCCTTCAAACAAAAAGGCTTTTTTTTTATCCAAATGGCTTCTTCTTCAAAGAACGTTAGCTCCTGGGCAAGAACAAAGCCGAGGATGCTGCTCTTCCAACTGTGGATTCCATCATTCCTAGAAGTCTTGTTACAACAAAAGACTTCAAAGAGAAATTCTCTTCGGCTCTCCCTCGCACATGGGCTGTTGGCAGATATCCTTCTTCTATCCGTTCTTCCAGTATTCTTGTTGTGAAGGAAGACTGTCGCTGCCATGATTTGGATATTGTTGCTCCTAATCTATCGGAGCGAGTAACCCTTCTCAAGGAGGGTTTTACATATTTTTTCACGTATCCCTTTACTTTGGGTGCATTCTCTTTGAGTGGAAAGCTTAACTCCGTTATTGCGGAGTTTTGCCTCCACTATCAAGTATGTTTGGCACAAGTAAGCCCTTCTGTGTGGAGGACGACTGCTTGCCTTCAGTGCTTGTGCAAAGAGATGGGAGAGGAGCTATCTTTAGCTCATGTGATGAATCTTTATTCCCCCAAAATCTTCCGCGGGGGAATGATAAATTTCAGCAAACGTGACCACCATGCTCTGTTATCTAGCATGGATGATGACAAGGATTGTGGGTGGATGGAACGGTTTGTTGCAGTTGCCACCAATGACATCATTCCGGCAACGACTTCATCCTTTCCGAAAGCATGGAACCGCACTTGTAAGCTCCTTATTTAATATTTCTTTTATTAGGTATTCTTCTATACCCGTATTGATCCTCCATCTTTCGCCTGTTTCAGCAACTCGATGGGTCCCACCTATGGTTGAAGGCTTCAACCAATGGGCCTAGAAGATCTTGGATATCACTACTCCTAAAACACGCACGTGGATATAATTGGTCCTCAAATACGGGTGGAAGGCCAAAAACCACGGTAACTCAAACTCACCTTGTTTCATTTTTTTATGTGAAGAAATTGATTGACCCTTCTATCTTTCCTCTGAAATCAGGTTTACCCGCGGGTTCTGTTATTGTCCTACGAGGAGGACGTTTTGGCTGATCCTGCTGACGCGGCGAGGCTGCTTCAGGAGGCACTTACTCGAACAAGTGTCTCTAGGCCTACTTCGGGCACAAGTGTTTCTTTACGGAGTCCCCGGCCGGAGGACAAACAACCAAAAAAAAGACGCTCCTCCACGGCCGGGGAAAAGAATAAGAGGGCGAAGATTGTTTCCCCCGAGTCATCTCCGATAGTTATGGTGACTAGCCATCCTCCCAGGCCGATCATAGACACTGTGATGATCGACGATGATGGAGAAGCTAGTGATGGGGGAGCTTTTCTACATAGAAAGCGACGATCCTCATCAACTCAAAAAAATGCTCAACCTATCGAGTTAGTTACACCATCCGAGGATGATGTCTCGGTGCTCTGGGGGGAATATGATATGGTGGAAAATGCCAACTTCTACTTCCGTATCCCAGTCGCCGCGCCCGGTATTTTGGGGCTGAGTTCCCGGTCCCTTCCGTCCTCGGCTGATAAGCAACCAACAACCAGCACTGCGTTTGCTGCAGCTGCTTCTCACTCTTTAACTTTATCAGCTTCATCTCTATCTTCACCAACACCAGCAACTGCTACATAATTTCCACCTTCATCCACTCTTCCACCAGCAACTACTACATCATCTCCATCGGTCGCACCTGACCACGAAGAAGGTGTTCCTCTTCCCCAGTCCTCAGTTCATGGGAATTTGGGGCAAAATTATGCTGTCCCTTCTGAAGCTCCATAAATGAGGAAGAATGTTACTCTTTCAGTCTCTACCGGATGCAACTTGCTATCCCTGCCGGTGTGGATCTTGCTAATTATCTAAATCCTTTGGCTTCAGAGAAAGATTGGGAAAATATTCAGGCATTCTCGGGAGAGTGTTTGTTGAACAACGCCATGCACAACGCCGCAGCGGTACATTCCTTTCTTCATTTGTTATTTCTTCTATTTTTGCCTGAACATATCCTGAGTTTTGCCTTTCTTGCTTTGTAGGCGAACTTTCTTGCTTCCTAGGGCCTTCAGAGGTTGATTGGTGGGAAGGAAGAAATTACCTCCGCACGAGATCAGCTTTTGGCAGAGCGGGAGCCTCTCAGAACTGGAAGCCAAAGCCACTGAGGCCATTGTATTGGAGGCTCGTTTATAGCAAAACAAGCAAGAAGTGGAGACCCTTAGCCAAGAGATTGCCCCGCTGAGGGTTCAATTTGAAGAGGCTATGGCCAAACGGATTGAAGTTCATAACGTCGTTCTTGCTGCATCTGATCGTGAGGCTGCCTTCGCTGAATGATTGACTAATTTAGAGGCAGCCTTGAACTCCAAAACTGAAGAGCTTTCTATTACATGCGAAACATGCCCAGCTGGAGGAGAAGTATAGGAAAACCATCGAGCATAATAGGCTCTTTAGTTCAACTATCTGCAACCTTGATATTAGCCTCAGATCCGTTAGATCCGCCCGAGAAAGCCTTTCTGCCGAAGTAACCTAACTCAAAGAAGAACTTAAGCGCCGAGCGGCTTCCCTCGTCGTTGATAAACCTTACACTATGTACAGTATGAGGAGAAAAACCTTGGAAGAGGCCAAAGCTGGTATCATTGAATTTGATGCTGAAATTGCAAAGGCCTGTGAGCTTGAGTTAGCAGCTAAAAACGGTCTCCCGGCAGAGCCTGCTGCTTCCGGTTCCGGTTCCGAAACTTCGGGAACTGAAGAGGAAGCGGAAGACGAAAATGTTGAAGGCCAAAATGTTGAGCCATCGACAGATCTATCCATTTCCCCTGCGGGCGCGACCACTTCTCTTCCTCCGGGTTCCGGAGATGCTGCAGTTTAGCTTTTCTTTTCTTTTTCTAATTCTTGCATCTGTGCCATTTTGGCATGTTATTGTAAATAAAAATATCTTTTTGCTCAAGTATTGTTTTAGTCTTTCTTTTGTTTGAACATTTATACAAGTTATAATCTTTGCATTCTCTTCTTTTTGCTTAAGAGTTTTGCGCAAGTTTTACTGTTTGCGTCTTATTATGTGATGCCTTGGGTATATTTTTCATGAAAGCATTTTGTTTCCGGGTATAAGTTCTTCCAAAATCAACCCTTTTACATGAGGGTTTTCATAAGAGAGGGCCCTCAATATATTTACGGTGCTCTTGAAGAAGACGTCTCATGTTCATTACGGCACCAACATTTTAAGTACTTGTTTAACTTTCAAACGAAAAAGTTAATTCATCTTTCAAACAAGAAACAAGATAAAAACAAAAGGACTTCATTTTATTCCTTCTATTTTCAAAAAAATACATAAGCATTTGTTATGCTGAAAAAATAAATTGCCATTACTTGTGGCTAACTTGTACAACTTATTTCTACGAGGCTGGACGCGCAATCCCCCGTCCCGATGATACAACTATGTTTTCGATTTTCGCTTCCCGGTCGACGTGGCAGTCATTGTTATCTTATCCTCATATCGTTCCCCCCCTCAGTGTTCGAATGCGAAGAATGTGAATTGGAACACTGGAAGTCTTGTACTTTCGAGGATCCCACTATTGAATTGCTAGATAATCCTTAACTCGGTAACACACTTTACTTCCCATCAGGAATTCATGCTATCGAGCGAAGGACTATCTAACAACCCTTTGGTGGTTTATACTTGTGAACGGCCGGGTTACCTTTGCTCGATAGCAGCTTTCCGGTGGATTTTTTGCTATAGAGCAAAAGATTATCTAACCGTCCCAGAGTGGATCTTTGCTTGTGTGCGTTGCTATTAAAGGTCTTATTGCTGATGTTGGAGATTTCTTCGTAGTATGTTTTCTGTTGCTGCCTCGTCAAAAACCTTACCAGGAAAACCCAATTGGGACAAAAACTGGACGAAAGAAAAAAGAGTGCAGCGGATACTTTCAGTTCAGGCGATGCTCATCAGCAATAATATCTTTTGAGGTGTGCCACGTTCCAGTTGGAGGGGAACTTTTCTCCATCTTGGTTCTCTAATTCATATGAACCTTTTTCAGGTGACAACTGAAATCCGTAAGGGGCCTTCCCATGTTGGACCTAGCTTCCCTGCGTTGAGCTCCCGGGTGCTTTGAGTTATTTTCCTTAGGACTAGGTCTCCTACTTTGAAATAACGGAGGTTGGCTCTTCGATTATAATACAACTCCATTTTCTGCTTTTGGGCTTCCATTCTTACATGCGCCAAGTCCCCGCGATCATCGAGCAGCTCCAAGTTGACTAACATTGCTTCATTGTTTGATTCTTCATCTGTTTGGAAATATCTCAAGGTGGGTTCCCTTACTTCCACCGGGATTAAAGCTTATGCCCCGTACACAAAGGAAAAGGAAATTTCTCCTGTGCTCGATTTGGCCGTTGTTCGGTATCCCCATAAAACTTCGGGTAATTCTTCGAGCCAATTACCTTTAGTTGCTTCCAACCTTTTCTTGAGGTTTTGTGTAATCACTTTGTTCGTTGATTTCGCTTGACCATTTGCACTCAGATGGTAGGGTGAAGATGTGATCCTTTTTATTTTTACATCTTCGAGGAACTTTGTGACTTTTGCGCTGATAAATTGTGGCCCATTATCGCATGCTATCTCTTTTGGTATTATGAACCTGCAAATTATATTTTCCCATAAGAAATTCATCACTTCGCGCTCACCGATCTTTTGATAAGGACCTGCTCCCACCCACTTAGAAAAATAGTGAGTCAAAATCAAAATAAATCTTACCTTTCCGGGATCCAGCGGCAATGGCCCGACAATGTCCATCCCCTATTTTATGAATGGCCACGGGGACATAACCGAATGCAACGGTTCTGCCGGTTGATGTACCAGTGGTGCGTAACGTTGGCACTTATGACACTTTTGTACGAAGTCTTTGTCATCCTGTTCCATGCGAGCCAATAATATCCTGCATATGGGTGTCAAGGGGTCGGGCCGGGCTAGTGGAAAAGAAGACTGGCCGGTCTTCGTACCGGTCCGATTACCGGTTTTAAAATACCGATTTTACCAGTTCCGTGCCTCGCGGTGAAAATTTGAACCGGAACGGTTCCAGGCCTAAGGGGTCGGGCCGGTTTTTTTTTTGTGTGTGTATTTTGTATATTTTGTATAACTATCGTAATTTATATTAAGATAAAGTAAAAATATAAAACATAAAAACAATCTTATAAAATGAATGTAGGCTTTAAAAGCCTTATATTTGGAATTTTGAAAAAAAACTTCAAAGGCTTTAAAAGCCTTATATATGAATATTTAATTAAGAATTTAAGATAATGCAATGAAGATGGAAAAAGTTTAACTTATAATTTGCAAGTTCTTTTTTTAATCCAAACTTGCAAATTAAAGTTTACATTTTACAACAACTAAACTAAAGAAAAAAGAGTAAATTTGAACTATTAAATATAAATCAAGAACTTCAAAGGTTTTGCATTGCCTTAGTAAGTTCTTCATAATCAATATGAACTTCTTGGCCATCTTCTGGAGTGTTAAATTCAGATGGGTTACCATGTGTTAATATATCTCCAAATTCCTCGTCTTCCGGTTTATCAACATCTTCACGTCCTTGATTTCTTCTTTCCGATCTAATTTAATCTCTGAAACTTACTAAAACTTCCAAAGTATTGCTTCTTAATGAGTGATGGGTATCTCATAGTTGTTGTCTTGCTTGACTAAATGCACTCTATAATGCAACAGTTGAAATTGGCACATTTAGCACGTCCCGAGCCATTCTCATGCCACCATGCCAACGGTGAAAATTTCGTTGTGCGAGGCTCTGTTTACTTTTGCAGGGAGAATTGAAGTTCATCAATGTTCCTGCTACTGGTTTAAGTGGAAGAAAATGTAGACCAAATATTAAAACCATCAAGGCCTTCATCTTCATCCATAGTAGCAGATGCAGTAGAATTAGTACAATGCATAGTGGGATTAACATTGCTACATTAATAGCATCATCATCAATTATATTTATATAATAATTATATAATTGTTGTAAATAATCATTTAGCTTGTTCATAAAACAATATATATCTGTGGTTTCAGTTGGTCCAATCTCCATATAAGTATATAAACCATTGATTAATTGGTGACAATTAGACATCTCAATAGAAGGATTTAAAACATCACCAATTAAGTAAATATGAGGAATTGGAAAGAAATATTTTTTGAATTTTGCTTGCATTTTTTCAACAACATCCTTATTTTTTTCTTTCTTCTTAAATTCATAGAGTAAAAAAGAAATTTCAGCTATATGTACTAAAGCTATAGTAACAGTACGATAATATGTTAAAGAAAACTCAACAGCAGTTGTATAAAATTTATGTAAAAATTTAACATCATTAATGGCCTCCCAAGTATTAGTTGTTAATATACGGTTTGGATTAGTACAATACGCATTAGCAACTTCAGTTATCGGCAATCTATATTTGTAGCAACATTTTAAAAATAAGTATGTATAATTCCATCTAGTAACAATTTCATTTGGCATGAATCTGGGGTTAAGGTTATGTTCGGTACACTTAGTCTTAAATCCCCTAATTCTGGATTGTCTATTATTTCCTTGAATAACACCAACTGCTCTTCTAACGTGAGTAATCTCAGTCGAAAATAAATCAAGGCCACTTTTAATAATTAAATTATAAACATGACATACACATCTAACATGAAATTTTTTGTCAAGTGGTTGTTTCAAATGCAGTCTTAATATTGAAATAGCGGCATTATTGCTAGAAGCATTATCAATGGACATACACAATACTTTTTTGTTTTATTAAGATTGTAAAATGTAACAACTTCGCAAATAGTAGTACTTATAAAAAATACCAGTATGACTTCGATCTTCATCATATTTAAAAGCAACAATATGTTTTTGCATACAACAATTATCATCTACCAATGACATGTAATTGTCAAATAATCATTTCCATTAACAACATGTCCAATATCAGAAGTTAGAGAAACTCTACAAGGAAAATGGTCAAACAAATAACATATGTATGTCAGATATTGTGCATGAAGTCTAAAGATATCAGATCTACAAGTACTTCTAGGGATACCTTTAAATAAAAGATTATAAAGCCTTTGAATATACATAATAAGATATGATGAAGAAGTAAAAGAAAAAGATAGACAACCCAAAACATTCATTATTGCTAACTCCTCACGGTCCTTCATTTTATTATATTTCATAAGTCCTCTAGTCTAGGGTTTAAAGTTCCTTACTTTTCATCTAAATCAGAGCCTCATTCTATAGGATGAGTAATTATCATATTTCTACTAAGTGTCCCAGAGCCCCCCCCCCCCCCCCCCCC
>MCJB01029902.1:38343-55419 GCA_002018475.1 Nicotiana obtusifolia | reverse complement strand
GAACTTCCTCAAGTCTTATGTTTAAAATCATCTTTACAAACTTTGCATCTAAGTTTATTAGAATTCTCTATATCCGCAAAATATTTTCAAACTTTACTTCTCCTTCTCCAATTACTAGTCTAGGCCATAGGTGGTCTACTACTAGTGCCATGATCACCACCCCTACTACAAACTCCAACACTATTAGGTGTAAGTGGTGTCTCATCTTCAATTTCTAATTCATTATCTTCTATACCAAAATCTTCATGTAATTGTTCATAATCTATATTATTATCAGGTGATGTTTTAGAAACATGTGTAAAGTCATTTAATTACTACTAGAAGTAAGTAGTACCTCTTTTTCTATTTTCCCGATTACCCCGACTGACAACCTTATTACAAACTCTTTTTGCAGCATTAACATATTGTGAAAAATTAACTACTAATAAAAATTAAATATGCAAATAAAATATTAAGTAAGAGAAAGAGTTGGAACGAGGGCACTGAATTCCGCAATAAATTAAACACTTGATGATTTTTGAAGTCTTGAAGTTGAATTTCGCAACTCCGATGTTACCACGAAGAAACGTCAATTGTTCAAAGTTCAAACTTCAAATAATACCATAAATAAAATTCCCAAAAAAAAAATGAGAGCCAAATAGTTGATTGCAATTTAGGCGAAGAATGAGAGAATGATAATTAAGAATTTGGGTTTGAGAATTGAGAGATGAGTTAAGAACTGAAAAAGAGGGGGGTATATTTATAGTTTTTCAAAAAGCCAAATTAGTAAATACTAAAAGAGTTATTTTTGAAAAATAATGCCCCAAAAAGGGCTATTCTTGCAAAATAACTGTTGGGCAACGGTCAAAATGGCAGCTGACTGTTGCCAACAGTCAACTACATTAAAAAATTAAAAAAAAGTTGAAATAGCCGTTGAACCGGTCCGGTTAACCGATTTCAAATTGACTAGACAGTAACGGTTCTTACCAGTCCGGTTAATCGGTACCACAATCCTACTCGGCACAAGCTGTTCCTCGTCCCAACCCGGCCCTGCCCGGCCCCCTATCTACCGGTCGGGTCTAAAACCGGTTAGGGCCGGTCCGAAACCGGGTCAACTCGACCCGTTTAACACCTTTAATCCTGCCCTTACCAATTTCAGCACTAAGGAATCTGCGCCCGAATGATTGCCGCATATCCTTTTTGTGGACTTCTCTCATAACATAGTTAGCTTCAATGCCCCCAGGCATTGGGCCAGCGGGCCTTGAAAAGATTTTCTATACAATTGGCCTCTCTTGAAGCTATATTGCGCTGCTTTGGCGCGCAGCGCCCGGGACACTTTGGAGTCTTCGGGCAACTTCCCGTGCTTGAGATAATCGATGATTTCATTCCTCTAGTCCCAGACCAAATTAGTCACACTTACCTCATAGTAGCTATCTGTATCCAGGACCGAGTTCATCAGTTATACTGCCCTCCTTGACTCCGATCCCTTTATTTATGTCGATGATCCAAGGTTAGCCAATGCCTCCGCTTCTGCGTTATCTTCCCTCGGGATATGAGTAATCGACCACTCCCAGAATCGCGCCAACAGAGCCTGGACCTTTACCGCGTATTGTTGCATGCACTCATCTTTGGTTTTGAAGATCCCGTAGACCTGATTTACCACCAGTTATGAGTAGAATTTGGTTTCGATGACCTCGGAATCAAGTCCCCCGGCCAGTTCAAGCCCTGCAACTGAAGCCTCATACTTTGCTTCATTGTTAGTCAAAGGGACCGCTCTGATGGCTTGCCTTGGGGTTTCCTCCGAAGGCGTGCTTAATACTATACCAAGCCCGGACCCTTTTACGTTGGAAGTTCCGTCCGTAAATAAAGTCCAAATCCCCGATGTCGATTCCGACACCATTACCGCCTCTTTGGTTGCCAAAGGCAGTAATCCTGGACTGAAATCGGCCACAAAGTCATAAAAGACTTGTGATTTAATTACAGTCCTTGGTTTATATTCTATGTCAAACTCACTCATTTCGATGATCCATTTGGCCAATATACCCTGGAGCTCGGGTTTGTGAAGGATGTTCCGCAAAGGAAAAGTGGTCACCACGACTATCGGGTAACATTTGAAGTAGGGCCTCAGTTTCTAAGCGGCGACCACGAGAACTAAGGCCAGTTTCTCCAAAAGTGGGTAGCGAGTTTCTGCTCCCATTAAAATTTTACTAACGTAATAAATGGGAGATTGCATACCTTCCTCCTCACGGACTAAAACGACACTTACTGCGACTTTCGAGACCGCGAGGTAGACTAACAACGTTTCACCTTCTTTTGGTTTCGAAAGCAACGGAGGGCTTGACAAGTGCTTTTTTAAATCTCTCAAAGCCTACTGGCACTCCAAGGTCCATTCGAAATTATTTTTCTTTTTGAGCAGTGCGAAGAAATGGTGATATTTTTCTGATGACCGGGAAATGAACCTGCTCAAAGCTGTCAATCTCCCCGTGAGCCTTTGGACTTCCTTCACGCTTGACAATTGGTCCGGGGATGTCTTCGATGGCCTTTATCTTATCGAGGTTTACCTCAATTCCCCTTTACGATACTAGAAATCCCAGAAACTTACCAGAGCTGACCCCGAACGCGCATTTCTCGGGGTTAAGTTTCATTTTCTACTTCCTTAGGATGTCAAAAGTTTCTTGCAAATGTTTAAGGTAATAACCTGCATTTAAATACTTAACAAGCATATCGTCTATATAAACTTTCATAGTTTTTCCTATTTGTTTTTCAGACATCTTATTCACGAGCCGTTGGTAAGTGGCTCCAGCATTTTTTAACCCGAAGGGCATCACATTATAGCAATATGTACCGAAATTCGTTAAAAACGAAGTCTTTTCCTGATCCATCGGGTTCAACTTAATTTGGTTGTACCTGGAATAAGTATCGAGGAAACTCATTAACTCGTGCTGGGCCATAGCATCAATCATTTGATCGATGTTTGGCAGGGGGAACAAGTCTTTTAGGCACGCCTTATTCAAATCTTTATAATCTACAGACATGTGAAATTTATTGTTCTTCTTAGGAACTACTACTACATTAGCTAGCTAGTCTGGATACTTTACCTCTCGGATCGAACCGATATTAAGTAAGCGAGTTACCTCTTCCTTGACGAATTTATTCTTGGCTTCGGGAATAGGGCATTTCTTTTGTGTTACCGGAGGTATGTTGGGATCCAAACTTAACTTGTGTACGGCTACCTCCGTCGGGATACCTATCATATCTGCATGCGACCATGCAAAATAATTGGCATTAGATTTAAGAAATTTAATAAAGTCAGACCTAAGCTTGGGGTACAGTCTTGTCCCCAAGTGGAATTTTCTTTCTAAGAACTCTTCGAATAACGGAACTTGCTCAAGCTCTTCCGCTGTAGATTTCGTTGCATCCGTTTCTTCTGGAACCTGAAAATACCTCGCCACCTAATAAAATTCCGACATTTCTACCCTCGAGATAACTTCATCTAGTTCGGGAGCGGGCACCGGTTCCTGTAATTGCTATACAGCGTATTCCTTTACTTTGCTACAGGAGATCAAAATTGCATTCATCTCCCTTGCCGCCGGTTGGTCACCCCTTATCTGTTTAACTCCTTGGGGCATTGGAAATTTCAGCAATTGATGATGTGTTGATGGTACCGCTTTCATCTCGTGCAACCATTTCCCATAATAATGTTATATCCCATATCACCATTTACCACTTCGAAAAAGTTATTTTCATTACTCCTTCGACGTTTATGGGTAACAAAATATCTCCTCGGGTTATCACGCTCGCGAGGTTGAATCCGGCAACAAATTTTGTGGTCGGAATGACGCTTCTGGTGAGTTTAGTTTGCTCCAGTAGTCTCCATTGTATGATGAACTTTCTGGTTCTACTAGAACACGTTTAATCTTAATATATAGCACATTTAAAGCAATTACCAGTGCGTCGTTGTGCGGCAGCAACAATCCGTCTGCGTCCTTCTCCATGAAAATGATATCGTCTTCGGCGACTTTCCGGAGCCTTTTGCTATGGGTTATTGATACTTTCGTCTTTTTTGCGGAAAAGGTGACCTCGTTGATCTCGTTCCCGCTGAAGATCATGTTGATCGTTTGGCGGGGGATTTTCTCCTGCTTTCGAGGGTTCCGCATTGTCCCGGTTACGTCCATAATTGTTCTTAGCTCGGTCACTCAAGAATTCTCTAAGATGACCATTCTTCAACAGTGTTGCCACTTCTTCCCGGAGGTGTTGGCAGTCCTCTGTCCGATGACCATTTGTCCCGTGGTATTCACACCACAAGTTGGGTTCCCTTTGGCTGGGATCAGATCTCATTGGTTTCGGGAATCGTGCTGCTTTGATGTTTCTCATGGCTGACACCAACTCTACTACACTGACATTGAAATAGTATTCTGACAGCTTAGGGTAGGAAGGATCCCGTGCCCCTGACACTTTTTTATCCTGCAATGATCTATTATTCCGACCGCGATCAGTCCTTTTGTCGATGGCAAACTTATCTGCTGGCCGGAAGCCTCTGCGGCGGCCTTCGGTCCATCCGTAGGGCAAAAACTGGCCTCTCGAAGACCGTTTGTCCGTGTGAAAATCGTCTTTTGATTTTTCTTTGTTCTTTTCCCGTCCTTTTATCGACGATGGAAAGCCAACCTGATCATCTTCGATCCTTATCTTTGATTCGTACCGGTTGTGGACATCCGCCCAAGTCGTTGTTTGAAACTCAAGCTGGCTTTCCTTCAATTTTCTGGAAGCGTCTGAACTTCTCAGATTTAGTCCCTTGGTAAATGCTTCAGCCGCCCATTCATTCAGGACAGCTAAGAGCAACATTCTCTCCTTTTGGAATCGGGTAACGAAATCTCGTAGCAACTCGGACTCTCCTTGTGCAATCCTGAATATATCGGCCTTTTGGGCCTGTACTTTTCTGGCCCCGGTATGAGCCTTGATGAAAGAATCCGCGAGCATCTCAAAGGAGTCTATGGAATGCTCGGGTAAAAGTGAATACCACGCCAAGGCTCCCCTTGCGAGAGTCTCTCCAAATTTCTTCACCAAAACAGATTCAATTTCGTGAGGAGCTAAATTATTTCCCTTCACCACCGTTGTATAGGTGGTAATATGCTCTTGAAGGTCTAAAGTTCCGTCATACTTTGGCACATCAGGTGTTTTAAACTGCTAGAGATTAATTCTGGTGCCGCACTTAGCTTGTATGACAATTGAGTATACTTCTTTGAGTCCGGACCTTTCAGCACCGATGATGCGCCTGGGATTTGGTCCATGCGGGCGTTCACTTTCCTCATAAACTGTAAGAGTTCATTCTTGAAGGGATCGTTTTCGTTATTGGGGCCGGATCCGCTCCCCCCAGCCCCACCGGAGCCAACTTCGCCCCTCGGGGTGTTGTTGTCGACCCTCTACGTTGTTTAATTCGCAGGAGCATCAGGAGGAACTGGAGCGCATTATTCGAATCCCCCAACAGCTCCTACTTCAACTTCGTCATAACCTTATCCTGTCGCGTGAGGTGGCCTAGAATGATCGCCTGTTGTTCTTGTAGGACCCTTATCGCATCAACGACATGTTCCTCCTTAGCATCATCGGGAGTTGTCTCCCGAACATGTCGAGGATATTGCATGCCATGCACCGGTGTGGCGTCATTACCCTTGTTGTGGGTGTCACTGATTGAATCCTCAAAATGAGGTTGATCCCCTCGAACCTCGGGATTGTGCGTGTTGTTAACACTGTTATCTGCCAATTCTTATGATTTTTTCTAAGACAAAATGATCAAAACACGTTAGTAAAAAAGGCAAAGATCAACTTAATTGCACGACTGTTTAGGTCCCATGGTAGGCGCCAAACTGTTTACCCGTAAAATGGTACAATTGAATTTATACGTGGTTTCTAGACAAGTGAATTAATTCGATCCTGAAATAACAAAATAATTGAAAAAATATATAACACTTAGCCTTGATAGGAAGACGAAATAAAATAAATAAAGACTCTGATAGTGAAGCCTTTGGGCGCAACAGTAATAAGAACAAGAACAGAAAATAAGAAGATAAAATTGAATAGAGCTTTGACTAGATAATAGTATTAGTTTGTCAGAAAATTCGACTCCTTACAAAGATAATAGAGCTCACTATTTATAGCTACGTCTAGGAAAGGAGGTCCTAGGATCATGCCCTTCTTTAATGTCAATTATGAGGGCCATTGATGAAGATGTAACGGTGAGCATAAATGCCAAATTCCTTGTAACAGGCAACGTACTTAATGCTGTGGATTATTCTCCATTAAATGCTACTGGATGAAGAGTATTTATTGCATCCTTATGAGTGTTATTCTTTTCGGTGACAGACAGGACCGTTGCCTTCGGTTTTGGCCATCCCCGTCTTAGGTTCTACGTGTCCCTATTTTGGGCGGCCACGTAGCATAACATGTTTTACCTTATATAGCTAGTATGTTGGTAGATTTATCATTCACACATGGAACAAACGTACGAAATTTGTTAATTTATTTGTTTTTTTTTTTAGTATTTATAATGTACTAGATTATAGTCATCTTTGATTATTTTTTTCAGTACAGATTATTCCGTCGAATAGCACATGTACTGAATAATTTTACAAATTAATTTGTTTGTTTTCGCTACATTATCCTATAGTCTCTTGTGTAATTTTGACATAACTATTTTAGGAAGCTTCTTAATTGATATACGTTTTTCTATTTAATACTTCATCTCTCATATGTCAATAGATAAATACGAATTACGTAGTACATTGATTATTAACGTGTTACATGTAGGCCCGAAGTTTTGCTTGTTAGAATAATTAAGTTTGAGAAATTCAAAAACTAACAATATAATTATCTTCTATGTTACTTCTAAGTTCTAACTACTCCAATTTTTACTACTATGTTAGATCACAACCATCAACCGTATATGATGACATTCTCTCATGTATCCTTACCTTGATACCATCATTTCAATGGCATAGTTAGGAGTTTCATTAAAGGTATACAAACTTTAAACAAGTCAATAACTTTTTTCAATGAATGGTGTACCAAATTTTTTAAATTAAATTACACAATATTTAGCTAAACAAAAAAAATAAATTAATAGAAATATAATTTTATAAATCAGATTAAAAATAATAAAAAGACAATATTAGAAATTTTACTAATAAAAGTAAGTATAAAATCAAAGGAAAAAGGGTGTCGCGAGGATTTGTAGTTTGTAGAGAGCTTTTGTTGAAGAAATTTTCGTAGAGCTTGGCTTTAAAATTATAAAATTTATTTAAGAAATAATTAATAGTATTTTAAGATTAGTTATTTATTTCTACACAATTTTAAAGTTATAAGAGTTATTTTATTAAATTTTTTTTAGATTAACAAAGAATTAAATAGACCACACATGGTGATCTCTGTTTAATTTTGGCAAACAAAATAGGCAGAACTTTGACTTGTGAATAACATATTATTATGAACACCCAGAACTGCTGGACTGCCGCACTCAATTGTATTAAAGGTATTCAAAATATAATATATAATTATATAAAGTAGTATTTAACTTATACACACATTATAATGACCACCTTTGGCATAGGGTGGCTACTCCACTGCGTCATTTTTTATAATGTTTGACAAAGTTAAATTTATGTGTTATCGCTAATTATTATTATCTCAGAAAGTCGCGAGGAATATTACTATTGTTGTAAAATAACCGAGCTATATAAGATATAAATAACTAAACGGTCAAAATTTTGAACTTGACATGTAATTCTCCACGTAAGCTTTTGTGACTCCAAAAATTTCATGTTAGAAAATAATTTTACCTGAGTATATAAAAAAAGCAATTACAAAATATTTAAACGAAAGAAAAAAATTATTATTTTTTATTTTAAAATATAAGTCGTCAAATTTTGTTCAGGATGGAATTTCTCTTATTTCTTGTCTTCTTGATGTGGAATCTGCAGGGCAAAAAAATGCAGACATGTCATAACTCATAACTATATGATCTTCTGATTATTTGTATTTTCTGAATAATTTACACATAGTTCAGCTATTTAGTGTAATTTTATGATGATAACTTAATGTCCAAAACACGGGAAAAAAAAAAGGAAAAATATGTGCTACTACTACTATAGTTATTTATTCTTCAATAATGGTCCAACTGGCAGTCTGACAATTCGATATCTATCCAATAATTTCATGTAGTTAATCAAATATTGCCAGTAACGCAGCTTTTTCCAAAGGGGATCAAGTTAAAGCAAAATCATGTGAAACATCTTCAGTTATTGTGGCAAAGTTACGACATTCGCATTTCTATGGTCCAATTAATTATGAATAGAGGAGGCTAAAACAGCGTATGGAGATTGGTTGCTTGGAAAGTAAATGTGGAGACAACTTCCTAATTTTATTACGTGAAAACAGATCTCTTGGAAATACTTTTCATGAAGAGTACTAGTAACTTTTTGATATATGTGATTGGTGAATCAAAAATATGTAGTATCAGAAAAATAAATATTAAATTTAATAATGACACTATTAAATTTGCCATATTAGATGAAGCCTTGTACAGTTAGACCTTTTTATAACAATTATTTTTTATAATAATACTTTAGTATATCGGTCAAATTTTTTTTGAAAACATTTTTCATGCTACGTTATGATATGTTCTCTATAACAACACTTCACTATAATAGCAAACAAATATCAGAACAAACGTGATTGTTATAGAAAGTATTCCATTTAAGAAAAATAATATTATGTCAGGATGTTAGAGCAAGTAATATGAGATTTAAAATTGGAATAATAGTATTAAGGAAAATAACATTAGCCAATAAATGATGAATGTTCTTCATCTCATGAAAAATGTTTTTTCTTGAAACAAAGATATTCAAATAATGAAATACTACTAAAATAAGGATTCTCATCAAAAACATTTTTCTAAAAATAACGTGGGTTCTAACAAAACACAAGGGTTTGATGACTAAAGATAAAGCTCCTATTAGCATATTGATCTAAAGATGTTTGCAGGTTTTAGTTTATCTTTTTTAAAGAGTGCAAATTGTGACAATTTTTTCTAAGAAAAAGTACGCTCCTTAATTTCAAGAATACTAAACCAAAAGCACAATCAAATTGCAATAGAATTAACGAAACTTACTCTAGCAAGTAGCATGTATTCAGTTAGATTAAATTTGGCAGGCAACTACCAGCATTTTTATATTTAGATATATTGTCATTTTCAATTTCAAGTTAGGGACAGCTAACATTAACTTGTCCTATTTTACCTTTGCAAAGATTGTAAAGTTACGTTACTATTCTTGGCACTAAACTGTCTCCCAAGAACTACCGTGATCTTTGTTAATATATAAACTTAAGTTAGAGTACAATTTTCAATTTAGAATAATGTGTACACTTGTACGTAATTATAATTTATAGTATTATGTGTATGAAAAAGAAAGGTTATTCTTTCTTTATACTATTTCAAGCAACTTGCCATCTGAAATCAAATTTATCCTATTTAAAAGCAAAACTTTTTGAGAGGGGATTAATTTTGATTTTCGTTTGACACAAAAGTGGGATGATATTTTAATGGTGTTCTGTTTCTCTTTTATTTTTGACTTTTTAGGTGAACACTTATTTTTAAAAAAATTATTTTGTTTGGAAACGTCACAATTAGTTTCTTCCGTACGTAATTAGGCGGACCAATCAAAAATTACCAGGAGTAAGCTTTTCTTTTTCCAGCTGATTACAATACAGCATAATTATTGCTCAATCCTGTGCGCCGTACGATTACTACATTTGTGGAGCCCACAGAGAAAGAGTTTGATATGAGCTAGGCTGGTCGCGGCAGTAGCCGATTACAACCCAATTAAATATAAGCAGAAAAAAATAATTGAACAGATAGTAGGAGTATTAGATTTTGCATAATTGAATTCCAGCTTTTACATCCGCGTTCTCTCTCTTCAGCCCCCCTTCCTTTCTCTCTTTCTCTCTCTTCACTCTTTTTCTTTCTGCTTTTCTTTTTCCTCTCTGTTAGGGTTTCAGGGGGCGCCGCTTTTGCTTTGTTCGATCTTCACAAGTTTCAGGTAATTCGTTTAAATTTTTTAATTTTTCGAATATTATGTAATTTGAATTTGGATTAGGGTTCTATTCAACTGAATTTGATGCTTGATCTATTAAGTTTCAAAGATGCTTCATTTTTTAATATCGTGCTTCAATGAATTGTTTAATATTTGAACTGTGATCTATTCCTTTCTGGTTCAATTTAATACTTTTTTGATCTGCTTGTTTACCAATGGTTTGGTCTTAAATCTAGTTAGATTGATTGTCTGAGCAAATTTAGACTTTGGCTTATTTGCATTGAGGATTTACTTATGCTGATTGATCGAGTCTTAAAGCTCTTTCTTAGTGATAAAATAATAATTGTATTGATGTAATACGGGAAATGCTGTTTATACTTCTTTTTGGTGAATGCTTGATGAGTTTTCATTGGTTCCACTTGATAGTCGAAGAACTTGGTTGTGTTTAATGTCACTCTTAACAAACCAAAAAAAAAAAACTTTGCCCTTTGCATTAGCAGTAGGCAAGCTATCAAGTTTTTCTTGCTGGGTTGGTAATTATGTTGTGCCATCAGCATTATCCTTTTGCTATGTATTGGCTGGTATACTCTTATATATAAAAAAACTATTGGCTGATACATTATGCAATGTGGAAATTTGATCTGTTTATCTTTTCTATACATAATTGTTACTTATTCTAGATTCGATTTGGTTAAACTTTGCCATTCATTTATCCTTAAGTGGATTCTCCTGGTTGTTCAAATGGGTATTTATGTTTATATATGCTTTTTAGTGGCCGTTTTGATGAGAGAAAATGAATTTAGCATTGGTAAGAATCTGCTCCGTTGAACTGTTAGTTGCATCTAAGTTGCGCACCTTTCCGTTTGAGAAATACTTTTTAAACTAGCAATATGGTTTCCCAATGGATAGTTGCTGCTTTTTCCATTTTTCTTGCTCTTGTTGAAATTTATCTGCTTTATTCTGTCTAATATTTTTTTGGAGTAGCATTACTTCAGATGCATTCATTTGGATGATTCTAGGAATCTAACCTGGAGCATGTCATGTCTTTGCAGATATTATATGGCAATGGAAGTTACCCAGGTCCTCCTTAATGCACAGTCAGTTGATTCAACAGTGCGGAAACATGCTGAGGAAACATTAAAACAGTTTCAGGAGCAAAATCTTCCTGGTTTCTTGTTGTCTCTATCTGGAGAGCTTGCTAGTGAAGAGAAGCCAGTTGACAGTCGTAAGTTAGCTGGTTTAATACTTAAAAATGCTTTGGATGCCAAGGAACAACATAGGAAATTCGAACTCGTGCAAAGATGGCTATCACTTGATATGGCTGTGAAGGCCCAGATAAAGACATGTTTATTACAGACACTCTCTTCTCTTGCGTCTGACGCTCGTTCAACGGCATCACAAGTCATTGCTAAGGTTGCAGGCATTGAGCTGCCTCAAAAGCAGTGGCCTGAGTTGATTGGGTCACTCCTGTCAAATATTCACCAAGTTCCTGCTCATGTCAAGCAAGCTACTTTAGAGACGCTGGGTTATTTATGTGAAGAAGTTTCTCCCGATGTTGTGGACCAGGATCAAGTAAATAAAATCCTTACAGCTGTAGTTCAGGGTATGAATGCTGAAGAAGGGAACAATGATGTGAGGCTTGCTGCTACCCAAGCATTATATAATGCTCTTGGTTTTGCTCACGCGAACTTCAACAATGATATGGAGCGTGACTTTATAATGAGAGTTGTTTGCGAGGCTACTCTCTCTCCAGAAGTCAAAATTCGGCAGGCTGCTTTTGAATGTTTAGTCTCAATTTCATCAACATACTATGAGAAATTGGCTCCATACATCCAAGATGTCTTTAACATTACAGCAAAGGCTGTTAAAGAGGATGTAGAGCCTGTTGCTCTTCAAGCTATTGAATTCTGGAGCTCAATCTGTGATGAGGAGATTGATATTTTAGAAGATTATGGGGGTGATTTCACTGCAGATTCTGATGTTCCTTGCTATTATTTCATCAAACAGGCTCTCCCTGCTCTTGTGCCTATGCTATTGGAGACACTTCTGAAGCAAGAAGAAGATCAGGATCAGGACGAAGGTGCTTGGAATCTTGCAATGGCTGGAGGCACTTGCCTTGGTCTGGTGGCCCGGACCGTGGGGGATGATATTGTTCCACTTGTTATGCCATTCATCCAAGAGAACATTGCAAAGCCTGATTGGAGGCAAAGAGAGGCTGCAACATATGCCTTTGGTTCCATTTTGGAAGGTCCTTCTCCTGACAAGTTAACACCTCTTGTTAACGTTGCTTTGAATTTCATGCTTACTGCATTGACAAAGGATCCTAATAGCCATGTGAAGGATACGACTGCATGGACCCTGGGAAGGATATTTGAGTTTCTTCATGGTTCTACAGTGGAGACACCCATTATTACTCCAGCAAACTGTCAGCTGATCATCACAGTTCTACTTCAGAGCATGAAGGATGCTCCAAATGTTGCTGAGAAAGCCTGTGGTGCTCTCTATTTCCTTGCTCAAGGCTACGAGGATGTGGGTGCATCATCTCCCTTGACACCTTATTTCCAGGAAATTGTGCAATCGCTTCTTACAGTTACCCACAGAGAAGATGCTGGTGAGTCACGTCTTAGGACTGCTGCATATGAGACGTTGAATGAAGTTGTTAGGTGTTCAACGGATGAAACAGCTCCAATGGTTTTGCAGCTTGCTCCTATCATTATGACAGAGCTACACCAGACTCTTGAGGGTCCGAAGCTTTCATCTGACGAGAGAGAGAAGCAGAGTGAGTTGCAAGGTCTTCTGTGTGGATGCTTACAGGTCATTATTCAGAAATTAGGGGCTTCAGAGGCAACAAAGTTTGTTTTCATGCAGTATGCAGATCAGATCATGAGCCTTTTTCTCAGAGTTTTTGCATGTAGAAATGCTACTGTGCATGAGGAAGCCATGCTTGCCATTGGAGCCCTAGCCTATGCAACTGGTCCCGACTTTGCGAAGTACATGCCTGAATTTTACAAGTACCTGGAAATGGGCCTTCAGAATTTCGAGGAGTACCAAGTGTGTGCTGTTACGGTTGGTGTCGTGGGTGATGTATGTAGAGCTTTGGAAGATAAGATCCTACCTTACTGTGATGGTATAATGACTCAGCTTCTCAAGGACCTGTCAAGTAACCAGCTGCATCGATCTGTAAAGCCTCCAATATTTTCATGCCTTGGTGACATAGCTTTGGCAATAGGAGAGAATTTTGAGAAGTACTTGATGTATGCCATGCCAATGCTGCAGAGTGCTGCAGAGCTGTCCGCCCACACATCTGGTGCAGATGATGAGATGATAGAATACACAAATCTTCTGAGAAATGGAATCTTGGAGGCTTATTCAGGGATATTTCAGGGCTTCAAGAATTCCCCTAAAACGCAGCTTCTGATTCCATATGCGCCTCATATCCTGCAATTCCTGGATAGCATTTACATGGAGAAAGACATGTAAGTATTACATGATTCCTTTTGCATTGCTAATTTTCTTTGTTTAACAATGTCATCTCTGTTCTAATTTCCTGGATCTATCCAATTTTTCTTCCGAATTTTAGGGATGATGTGGTGATGAAAACAGCTATTGGAGTTCTAGGAGATCTAGCAGATACTCTGGGCAGTAATGCTGGTTCATTGATTCAACAATCATTATCAAGCAAAGACTTTTTGAATGAATGCTTGTCGTCAGATGACCATTTGATTAAGGAATCTGCTGAGTGGGCGAAGTTGGCCATCAGTCGTGCCATTTCAGTTTGAGGCTGTGGCCACTTTGGTACATACTTTTTTTCTTAGTAAGTCAGTCCCTGCATGCATATGGTTTTGTCCAGTTGGTCCGAGATTGCATTCACGAGTCTCATCATTGCCATTTTCTGACAACGGAGGAAATTTACCATCATGTTGTCATTAACTCATGCGCCAGCACCATGGGGTCGAGTTTTTTGTTTTGCCATGGAGGGGGTGGGGGGAGGTTGCTACTCAAGAGTTGAAGGTCTTCCATTCAGAATTGCATGTGATTTTGCTGATGCTGTGCATTGGGGTTGAAAGGGGCCTGCTGTCATTTACTGAATGAACATGTCAGGCTGCTGGTTTGTTGGTCTTTCCATCCATGAGTCTATCTGGTAAGGAGAAATGCCCCAAATTGTCCCGGTGCTGCCATCTTCTCCAAGGGCTTTAAGGGTCAGCATGTATAAGGTCAAAGTTTTGGTAGTCTTGATACTTTAAGCCAAAGCTTCTTTGATATTGTCCCATCTATTTTTTCCTTTGGGTCTGTCAGTCGTTTTATTGGTCAAAGCAGCTGCTGCATTTTCTTTACTGTCAAATTGCATACCATCTCATTCATTTCATTTGCATATACTGGTGGTGGGGTAACCCACTTTTTTATTTAGGGAATTGAGTCTGCATCTCCATGTTTTTACTTTTTCTGGGTTGCTTTTGCCGGTAGGTATTTTTGCACGTCTGTAGTAGATCGTGCATCCATGAAAGCATGTAAGCTTCACTTCTCATGCTGTTACAATACAGTTTTTTCCCCCTCTTAAAAGGATCATGCTCTTGATCGTAGTATTAGCGTGTTTGTCTTTTTTGGAGGGCATGGTGTGGAAATGTCACAAACTTGGGTGGAATAAAGAAAATGGGAAATATAAGTAGTAAAATTATTTGTACTTTTTGAACTTTATTTGTCATATCAAAGTCTGAAAATATAATGCGAACGTAGGAAAATTTGTACCAATTGCCATACATTTACCTTTACATAAGGAAGGTCTTTTGGAGGAAAATGTGAGAATATACAATAGCCAGCGAGAGATCTAAGTGGAAGCGTAAAACGTCTCCCATGTGGTAAATGAAATACATCTTTTGTAGTAGTCTTATTAGACCGTACCTCTTTCTTGTTGTCGAGTGTTAAATATGGTGCACGTTAGATATGTTAAGTTAATAATAGTAATTAAGAGGGTCATTTGATTAAATATTTCTTATCTACTCATTGATAAAATGTACAGAAATATTGATAGATCTTGTAGAAATTTGTTTAGATCGTTTATTCGACAAAGGTAAGTTTTGAAGAAAAAGGTTATTACCTTATTGGTTTTAAAAAAAAACTCCACTTACTAAGGGGGTGTTTAAGATCTCCATCCTGCGGCCCTCATTTGTCTGCACTTAATGTAGGTCTGGATTTTAATCATTCAAATTTCAGATATTAAGTGCGTTTGTTTTTAAAGTCTGAATCTTAATTATTCAGATCTTAATTATTAAGTGTGTTTGTTTTTTTAATTTCACAACCACTTAATGAGTGTGAATAGGTCTGTATGATTAAGATTTATAGAGCTTTAATTTCATTAAGATGCTATCATTCATATTTATTATTAACTGTTGCCACCGCCTACCATTATCAATTACTACCATGCCACCCATCACTACTATACTCGACCACCACCACCATCATCTTCAATCATAGACGTGACTATTATTGACTACCACCACCTACCATCCCCGTCACTCCCACCACCATCATTCTCAACCATAACCAACGCTCATCCACCTCAACTACAACAACTAACCACCCCATCACCATCAACAACCATAGTCAGCACTTTCCATCATTATAAACTACCACCACCCACCACCAATTTCCTCAACCACAACTACCACCATCATTCGCCATTATTAACTATCACCATCTATTACTATCATCCTCAATTATAATCGCCATCGCTACCAGTCACCACTAGCTACTACCCTGAACTACCACCATCGATCAAAACTACCACCAACCACTGCCTCTAGTCGGCATTCACAAGCACCACAGTTAGTCATTACCACCAGCAACTACCATATGTTAAAAAATTATATATTTTATTGATAAAATATTAGTATTTTATTTGAATTTTATGTTAATTAATTTTTGAATAAAGATAAAGATGTTAAAAATCAAACAGTCTTAATCATTTTCAGATCTTAATACACGTCTTAATGTTCAGATGTGTATTCAGATTCAGATATCTTAATCTTATTACGCATCTTGATTTTCAGATGTGTATTCAGATTCAGACAGGCTAGTCTTTTTCAGTTAAAGAAGAAACAATAGTTAAGTCTGCACGGAATAAGCTGATAAGTTCTGATACATTATGTATGCCTTCGGAATTTGACCCACGACTAAAATGCTATGTACATTAACTTTTAATTTTTAATCAAACTCTAGTTGAATAATTTTGCTTAATTTGTGCATGGATTGTGCTTCTGCGAGTGACAATTTTTTGTTGAAAACGTAATTGTACCAATAGCTATGACGCTGTGACTCTAAAGAAGTGAAGAAATGTAAGACAAAAAGGAAAAAAGAAAAGTTTGGGGTGGGGCGATTTTAAACTCTCCTTTTCATTTCATCTTTTTCAGCTGTTCCACGTAGAAACTACTTATTTGTTAGCCGATTCCAGAACAAAGTAAATGGGAAACTAGAAACTGTAAGGAGAGAAACAAAAGAGGATGAAAAATAACTTGTAAGCATGCCAAAGGAACAGCAAATGCCATGTTCAACAGTATCTTAGTGCTTTAACTGCTCCAAAATTTATAGTGCGTACAGTACACTGATCCAATGACTCTTAAATCAGCTCCAGTAAAAGCCCCCTCCACTTCGAACCCGGAACCAAAGTATGGTATTTTTGGACTCAAGCGACCAAAATAAGTAAAAAAACACCGGGCACCATAATATATATAGCGCGGTTATTCACCGCGTTATATATATAGCGCGCATATATAACGCGCTATACATAAATATTGGGCCCACCAATAATTCTTCTGCACTTAACTGACTCACCAATAATTCATAGATAGCGCGTATATTTAAGGCGCTAAGGTTTTTTCCTTATTTAAGGAGTTTCAGGATTTTGAAAAAATCCATTCAGGATCCTCCAAGTCTTCCGAAATATTTGTTTGTTAAGTTATTTTGCATTTTGTCATAATGTCAGAAGAGCGAAAAATTAGGGTTTCATTATACTGGGGGG
>MCJB01029902.1:0-38323 GCA_002018475.1 Nicotiana obtusifolia | reverse complement strand
GGGGGGGGGGGGGGAGGTTGTGGTAGAGAATAACTTAGTAGGCTATAGTTGTTCTCTACAGTGTATGTTAAGTCGCCACTTATAATGGAGTACGATAGATTGATATCGTTGTTATGTAAAAAAAAATGAGTGTGAGCAAACGTTCGGTGAATGTTAAAGTAATCGGAAGATATCCGTATTCTGTTACTCCACAAGAGTTGCTTGTTATGCTGAGTTTAACATCGAAGACGATGAGACTCTGACAAATTTTTTGAGGACTCCGGATGAACACAGGGAACTTCTTGTGATAAAAACGTTGGAAAGTACGTCAAGGCTGAAGACGTTCGCAATAAGGAGGTTCCGCAAAGTTGGGATATCCCTCAATCATCGGGTGGTTATTTTGGAGCAGTTTTAGCTGAACAAGTTCCGGGTAAAAGAGTTTGGCTGGATCTAAACTTATCTCCACAGGCGAATGAGGACCGAGGACATAATTTCTCCCCAAGTTTACATAATTCACAAGCCGAGTGGTAAACTTCAATTTTCCCTTGTGTTACGATATTTATTTTTATGTATTGAATTTGTATTAACACTCATATATTCCACAGGGGGTACCGGCCATATATGAATTTTACAAGTTATGAACTAACGGACAGTTGGAATATGCCTAGTTTTGGTGTGTTTGATCATGGTGGTCCATCCGGGAGTCATCACCAACAGGATAATGTGCATCATGGGATATCAACACATTATGATTTGTAAGTGAAGTGATAAAGTGTATATGTAAAGTTTGTATGAATTTGAGAAACTCATTATTTTATTGGTTGTGTAATGAAAACGAGCAACTTGAAGGTCCTGTCCTTACTCAATTGCCCGAAGATGACATATTTAACTGGGATCTGACAGATGCGCAGAGTCAGGAAGAGAATAGTGATTATGACAACAATGCTGATGAGTCTGGAGATGACACACCCTTCTCTGATGAGGGTGATGATGATGAAGACAAGAATGCTGAACTTGATTTAACGAGGGAGCATGCTCCACCTCCCGTTAGATCAAGAGAGTACGAGTCCCATGTGCCGTTTCATTCAAGGGAGATTCCCTACGTTTATCATTTGCCAAATATGCAGGATGTGGATGCCCTCGCAAGAGATCTTGACGAAATTCGAACAGCAATGAGGGATAAATCTAGAGCAACAATGTTGTCAAATGACATGCTTTTTGCTGATAAAGAACGCCTAAATAGGGCAGTGCGAATGTACAACATAAAAGAGTTTCGTGAGATCGTGGTTCATGAGTCATCTCCGGAAATATACAAGGTTATTTGTCGTAGATGGTTTCAAGGTTGTAATTGGATGCTGCGTGCGATAAAGCTGAAAACAAATATGTGAGTTGTGGGTAAATACATTGGCACCTACAATTGTGAAATGGACACATTTAGTGGGAATCATTTTAACTTGAATATTGACTTGATTTCTCTTGTCTTGATTCCACACATTGAAGCATCCATAAGGTACAAGATCAAAGAGTGTATAACTTCTGTCACCAGGAGTATGGATGTACTATTACCAAAATAAAGTTATTTCTCGGGCGCAAACGTGCGTTTGAAATTGTTTATGGTAATTGGGATAAGTCCTTTGCCTCTCTACCCAGGTACATGGCCGAATTGCAACATTTTAACCCCGGGACTTTTGTTGAATGAAAGCTTGAGCGGAGTCTGAGAATACCAGATTACATATTCAGATATGTGTTCTGGGCATTTAAACCAGCCATTGATGGTTTTGTGCATTGTTGACCTATAATATCCATAGACGGCACTCATGTCTATGGAAAGTATGATATTAAGTTGTTGATCGCCGTTGCAGTAGATGCTAATGGAAGTATATTCCCTAGCATTTGCTATTTGTGCCAATGAAAGCCAAGAGACGTGGACATTACTTTTGAACCTCTTGAAAGAGCACGTTGTGAGACAATGTTCAGGTATTTGTCTATTACCTGATCGACATGGCAGTATTTTAAGTTTTGTACAGAATTTGCGTGCATGGCAGGAACCGTATGCCTACCACCATTACTGTGTAAGGCACCCGAAGGCCAACTTTCAGAGGGCTTATCCGAACAAGGACTTGCATGATTTAATGTGGATGGCTGCAACAGATCACCAAGAGTGTAAATTCAGGAGGCGAATAGAATTGATCAGGAAGGAAGACCAAGGAGCCTATAGTTGGTTGATGCGACATGAGCTTGACAAGTGGACTTTACATGCGGATGGTGGCAGAAGATGGGGAATTCTCACTACAAATGTATCATAGTCTTTCAACGGGTTATTGAAGTCTGCACGTGGATCGCCTGTCACTGCCATGGTGCGGATGTCATTCAAGCAGATGACGGAGAGGTTTGTTGAAAGATCTAGAGGTGCATCGTCATTGATGGAAAAGGGTGTTGTATTTATGCCAATACCAATGAAAAGATTTGAGAAATACAGGAAGCGAGCACAATGGCATTCATTAATGCAGTATTGCAACGCGCGAAATATTTTTAAAGTTTGCACTGCTATTCATCACAACAAGGGGAATAATATACACACCGTCAATGAAGCCAGAAGGTTATGTTCCTGTAGGAAATGGTCCATCTATCACATGTCGTGCTCACATGCCATGAAGTGCTTTCAACACACAGGTTTCACGGCAACGAGGTATGTTGATAAAGAATATAGTGTTGTTGTGTACTTAAACATCTATAGTGGACAGTTGCAGCCAGTGGGTGTTGAGCATTATTGACCGCCGGAACCATTTAAAATGGCGTGTAACTAGGATTATGTGCGTCAACGACAAGTGCAAAAAAGAACGTGTATACAGAACCAAATAGATGTTGGTGGTGCCGTTTATGCGCGTAAATGTGGCATATGTTCCCAAACAGGACGCGACCGTCGTAAATGTCCTTCAGCTGGTTTAGGTAGTGGTGGTATTTTAGCTCCTGGTGAAAGTTTATCCAATGTGCCCAATTATCAAGGATACATGTATTATTTTGTTGTAGTAATTTGTTGTTATAAATGTATGTAAATATTGAGCTTGCAAAATGTATGAAATAAAATTATGTTTCCATTGGGGTTAAATCTAATTGATATTTAGTATTAATACTTCAGTACAACAATTTAACATACACCCCAAGAAAAAAAAATTGTCATTCGCCATTATCATCGCTGTCTGGCACTATTTCATTATCACTGTCTTCATCTTCTTCGTCAATATCGTGTACACACCCTTCCGGACCGAGGGCATCGTAATCTAGGCCCCAATTGACATACATTTCTCGCATTTCATCGCTATCATCAACAAGACCACTTGCTTGGTCTCTACAATAATATGGGACTCCTACGTCCAACGTCTGTGGTAGAAACTTAGATAGTTCCTCCCACTCGACAACGGTTGGAAAAACAGGATAATCACTGTTTCTATGCAATTTTTCATTTTCTAATAAATCTTAGTACTGATCCCCCGTTCCTCCCAAGTAGTTAAGATCATCAATTGCTTGATGAACAGCTAGTGCCTTTTCCATCTCTAGAATCTCCTTCATCAAATGCCGAATCACTTCTTGTTCATCTGTTTGTGTGTTTATTTGGAAGGTTGCAGACAGTGCTTATGGCACAACAAGCCCATGCCAGCGACATAGTATTTTATAATCACATCGTTTTGAGTAAAGGGGAACCCATTGTAGTTTTTCGCCCCAAATTCGCATACCTTCAGGCTTTTTAGAATGCGCTTCACCCTCAATAATGTGCCTGCAACTTTGAAATCGGTGTGTATATTGGTAGGCTTATTTTTCAAGGGACGCAGAACACTATACCGCTTGTCATCAACCAAATTAGTATAGCAACCTAGCATATTTTTTTCAAAGTTGGGATCGATTGTGTTATGACGTTTCCATTTGGATCTTTTGAACTACCTTCACCTTTTTGCCTCTTCGTAAAACACTTATTAAATGTTAGTGTCATTTCTGAATTGGATGCTGTTTTGGTTCTTCAAATGGTATTTGAGTACTGATCTCTTGGTTAAACTTAAGAAGAGCTAAGTTGCATGTCGACCTGTATGAACGCAAAACGTAGCGCCTCACCAATATGCGCTATGTGTCTTGTCATGTCGACCTGAAAAAGCTGTCAGCCTAAAAAAGCTACTGACCTGAAAAGCTGTCCTACTGAAAAAGCTGGACCCACTAATACCAGAAAGAATCATTATCACGCGAAACATAGCGCAACACCAATATGTGTTATGTGTTTTGTCATGTCGACCTGAAAAATCTGTCGGCCTGAAAAAGCTGCTAACCTGAAAAGCTGTCGTACTGAAAAAGTTGGACCCATTTGTGTCCAAAAGAATCATTATCACGCGAAACATAGCTCCACACCAATATGCGCTATGTGTTTTATCATGTTGACTTGAAAAAGCTGTCGCGCTGACAAAGCTGGACCCACTTGTACCCGAAAGAATTATTATCGTACAAAACACAGCGCTGCACCAATATGCTTATGTAACCTAAAATCACTCTTAGATGCCTATGAAAACCTCGCACATTTTAATTATTATTTGCGTTGTAACGAAACAAAAACAAAAACTTTCCAATAATTTTCCATTTTCGAGAAATACGACATGTTTGGACGCAATTACGTACTAAGGTGTTACTGTGGCAAACATGCGATTTTTAAGCCATGTTGGTCAAATTGCAATCTGGGGAGCAGACGTTGGATGTGTAAACAAGTTGTAAGTTATTATTCTTGGAAGAAATATTTGTTAATAGTTTTTATATAACATGTTAATTAATAGTCTTGTGTTATTCTCTCATTGGTAGGACGAAAAAAAATGTGGTTTTGACGAATGATATGATGAACCCATTAATCAGGAATACTACAAATCAAGTTTGCTAAACATTTGAAATTTGACCGGTGAATACGAACTCCAGATCGTGAAGCTACAAGAACAACTTGCGGCATTGCAGGAGAAACTAAAAAAGGGAGAAGAAGAAAAAAATAGGTTGGAGGAGAAATTTAAGTGGTTGAAGCGCAGAATAATGGGCGATAGTGACTAAACAAACATATTGATGCGTTGAGTTTAGTGTTTTATTTTTATGTTGTACGTGTCATGTATTTTCTTTAATTGGTAAAGAATTTAAATTTTATGTTAATCTGTCATTTTTTTTGTGTTGTACTGTTAAACTACTAAATATCTAGAGAAATAAAAACACATGGGCGAATTATGTAAAACATAAATAATATTGCTACTATATATTTAATGTCATATATACAAATAATAATAAAGGTCAATGTGTCACACAGCCTGTATGCTTTAAAGCATTGGCTGGCCTAAGGTGCATCCCATCCTGCCTGGCTACGCTATCAGGATCATCCTCATCACATCGCCTCTTTATCGGAGGATGCGCTGCAACATGATCGTTGGTAAGGCTGGCAGACTCGGTAGAAGCGGCCGTCGGTCCAGCAGTAACCTACAAAATAATAAGATACTTTAGTATATGAAATATAAATTAATAATGTAGGTGTTAGCTAAATTTTTTTTAATGGTCATACCATGGTCACGACGGGCTCCTGAATAAAATCAGCCATGTCTGGCATGTCAGTATCACACAAAGTGGCCTCCTTGATGGGCGATGATGATGTTTTAAAAAAAAATAAAGACGCTTTAGATACTGATGACTAATTAATGAGATAAAAACAAATAGAAATAATAGTAATACAAACAAACCTGCGCCTGAGTAGCGACACACTCCTCAGCAGCCCTCTATGATGAGCCATAACTTAGTCCTTGCCCACTATGCACCTCTCGTATCGGAAGATCCTCAGCAACCGTCGATCAGGAAAATACTGATCCCACTCCTGTTGCGTAATGGTTGTGCCCGCGATTCAACAATGGAGCTGACGGGATCATCTGCAAAGTCCCTGGTGACAACTGCAGGCTGAATAACGACATATCATGAGGAGCATCGTGTGGTTCAGGGTGGTCACCCGGCTGATCATCTCTAATAGCCTCCATGGGTGCCTCAACGCCCCCTTGCAGGGGACCCTGTCCTCGCCGATCACCACGGCCTCATGGGACACCCCTTCCTCTCTGGCTACGCCTGCCATGTCTACCACGTTCAGGCTCCACCGGTGGCCCGTGATGGTAGTCCTATGGTGGCACATAAGCAGCCACGTATCCTAATCGCTCATCATCTCGGGCACGCCTCAGTGTCCGGGCAGCCAGATTTGTAACCTGACGGCCATATTCGTGCAAAGCTGCCTCTCCCTTGCCGGTATGCTGCAGCATCTACAGTCCAAGCTGGTAGAACTGATGTAATCCAATAGCCTACGTAACATGTCAAATATTATTTACGGAATGATAATTTAATGTTATAAGTAAGTATAACAAATAATATACCGGTACCTCATGCCTCCTAGCGTATGGAATGTACCGACCACCAGCGCGATGAACGGGATTCCCGACATGAAGTCGGGTAACGCTGCGATACCAGCCCATATACTCATACTCGCTATCCATACGCTCAGGTGCAGGGAGGGTGGATGAATCAGGTCATAACTTTGGTCCCAAACCTTAATTTGGGCCTCTAGCCAGTCCACGTATGTCTGGTTGATCCTGGAACGATCATCCCGCTGGTAATGTATCCTAAGCCAAGCGGGCGGGATAGGTACAAGATGCGATGGAACAAACTGGCGAAGGACAATATCGAGACATATCAGTGGGACAAAAGAGCTCCACATAGCTCGGTCGCGGAGCAATAATCGAGTAAACCAGCTATGAGCGTGTCGCTGTATGGCCTCCATATGAACCATTAATTAAATACAGGAATCGTGAGTAAACGCAACACATATAAAGCCAAGCTAAGTAAACTTAAGTATACATGTACCTGCGCGCCTTCAAGCAAATCCAACAAATCCCTGTAATAGGGGAGATGATGTCGAGCCTCGACCTCGCGTCCGTAGCCTCGCCTATCAACCCACCTCTTAGCTAAAGGGAGAAACGGTGGAGGTGATGCATCCGGAGTGATGGGTGGTAGAGGTGGCTGGAACTGCATGAACTGCTACCAGGCCCAAACCTAATATACATTGTAAACGTAAAATTAAGTTATTATTTTACTATGTATGTTATAATCATAAAAAATATTGACGATGTTTTCACCTGCAGCAGCAGCAAAAATCCGGCAACGTCTCTCTGGGTGCCCATGCTCGCCCGGCACATCTGCCTATACAGGTAACCTAGAACAGCTGTACCCCAGCTGTAACTAGGTAAATCATCTAGCTGCTCAAGATGATGAAGAAATCTCAAGCTGACTGGGTTTCCCGAAGTGTTCGGGAACAATACACCACCAAACATTAGCAGTATCAACAATCTCGTGTACCGGTCGATGACCTCCGGCGGTGAATCATCCGCAATGTCCGCATCCATCGCCTCCAGATCTGCTGGACGGGCGTCAACTGCAAACGACTGGCCCCACTCAATGCAGTCTCCTCCGTTGGCTAGAAACCGGTGAGCCGCTGCAACATCTGCAGGTAATGCAATCCCATATATTCTCTAAGAGCATGCGGGTAAGCTACAGGTAGTCTATCAATCGACATACCAAAAAGAACCTCCACGTCCTCAAGCGTGATGGTAGCCTCGCCGATGGGTAGATGAAAAGTGTGCGTCTCTTATCGCCACCGCCTCTAGCATAGCCGTGATCAATGCGCAGTCGAATTGCAATAGGCCGATCTCTATTATCCTATAGAAACCCGTATCCTGAAGGCGTCTAACTATACGAGGATGGAGTGGGTGGCCCTGATGAAGTCCCACATGTCGTATATACGTCTGGTGCGGAATGTCTGGGACAAACACTGCCCATCCCATACGTATGAAGACCTATGCTCGGCCTGTAGCAACTATAGCTCTAGCGATGCAGGTCCGGGATGCACATGCGAAACTTCTATGACAATGATTGTAAATTGAACAATATTAGTTAAAGTATTTTTCTTTTTAATTGCTTAACATCTTTAAATATATTGCAATATCTTTAATATTAAAATTTATTCGATATTTTTACTATTTTATTACTTAAGTTGATACATTTTCTATATTATAATTTTATATGTTAATTCATTATTTTATATGTTGGTTTATCATTTTATATGTTAGTTTACTATTTTATATGTTTTTTTATTATTTAATATGTTAGTTTCTTATTTTATATGTTTGTTTCTTATTTTATATATTAGTTTATTATTTTATATGTTTGTTTGTTACTCACCTATTTTTTACTATAATAAAATTAAATAATTAGTTTTCATAACTATACATGATTTAATTATTAAATATTCATATAACAATACTTGGTTTGACAAATATTGTTGTTTTCTAGTTTTATTTTCTTACGTTTGTTGACTAGAATTCTGGAGAGTTTGTGTTTGAACTATCATCTTTTTTCAGATATTTTTGGGTTTAACAGATAATTAAATGATTAATTTCAATAACTGCAACGATATTACGCTAAAGGGCACTACATTTTACTACGCTAAAAGGGCACTATATTACAAATACGGGCACAACATAACACTACAGGGAACTAAACAATATTAAAGTCACATATTAATATATGTATAACAATAACAACTAAATAAGATTAATTATTCCTAAAATAATAATTTATCTATTTTACTAATCTTTTAGCACATAAATAATCTAATTTGGATAAAAATAATAAATTAATTTAATCACAAAACAATTATGAAAATACATATACCACAGTAAAAAAATAACTAATTAACAATTTTTATGACAGCTAATTACAATTTCTCTATTTTACTAATTTTTTTAGCACACTAATAATATAATCAGGATAAAAAATAAAAAATTAATTAAATCACAAAATAATCACGAAATAACATAGAACAAAGTAAAAAATAACTAATAGGCTTATTTTATACATGAGTTTTAACAAAAAATAAGTCGGAATACCTCGATTTTAATTTCTTGGAAAGTTAAAATTTGGTGATTTGAAGCCGAAACGAGCAACCCACTATGAGATAACGCCTTAATACGATGACCGAGAATCTATATTTTTTGTGGGACCGGTGGGCTCCAACCGAGTTTTTTTTTTTTTTTTGGTTAAAAATTAGGGGGGGAGGGGGAGACCGCTGGTTTTTTATTTTTTTTTAATGGGGGAAGGCTGCTGGTTCGTGTGATGGGGAAGGAGAAGGGCACGTTTATTTATATAGGTATATCACCCATATATACCGCGCTATAGTATAGCGCGGTTTATATGGGCGCTATACCTTCCCGCCCATTTTAAGTTTAAATAAAGCGTGGTTATTCACCGCGCTATACTTTAACAGACAAACATGCCGTTAAGGTATAACGCGGTGAATAACAGCGCTACATATATTATGGTGCCCACTCTTTTTATTTTCCACTTATTATGGTCGTTTGAGTCCAAAAGAACCACACTTCGGTTCCGGACTCCTCCACCTCCACCTGCTTGAATTCTCTAAAGCAACACACTTGCAGTGACGTTTGCAAAACAACAACAATAATAACACAGTAAAATTTCACAAGCAGAGTTTGGGGAGGGTTGTATTCCAGAGTAGAGAAGCTGTTTTTGATAGATCCTCGACTCAGGAAGACGAAAAGAGACAGTAGATCAATAACAACAACAAAAGCCAGAAAGATAATACCAGCAACGTAAGAACCAAAAAATAAAAAAAAAATAATAACAATAAACAGTAACAATGACATGATACTACAAACACGATGAAGTGGTACGGACACAACCAGTGACTTTCCCAAAATTTTATATATATAGTTTGCATTATTTTTCAAGTAATACTAGATTTATCTAATTTTTAAAAATATATTAAATATATAAATAATTAATAGAAAAGCTGGCGAAGCTGACACAACTTTGAAGCAACGTGTCCGCTACTAGCACTGTCTTCGAAGTATAGAACAGGAACGACCAGTTTCCTACGTTGTATGCTTTTACTGTCTGTTATAAAGATTACTATGATTGATTAATGTGATTACTATGTTGAGGTTAACTGGCAATATAGCATTAATTAGTACTGGATGCAAATGCCAGTTGTTTTGGGTTCCCCGGCAACCTAGAACCATGGTGGTAAACAGGCTTTTTCTCTAATAATTATACTCCTTCTCCCAATTAAAGTTACAACATCATTACCAACATTTGTTAATTCCCCAGCAACATCTGATTATTTTAAAGTTTGTCTTAATGAATGATTAACACTTAAGTGAAAAATTAGTTTTAATACTCCCTCTTTTGTTCTGTGTTTCTTTGTCTTGTCTACCTTTTGGGCAGTGCTCTCCTCTCCACTTTATGGCTTTTACCAAATTTCAACCCTCTTAAACAGACTAAGAAATAAAAAGGGGGTTTACATTCATTTCATTTGTGGGCCAATGTCCATTGCCTGTCTTCCCCTTAATTGATTTCCCCAAAGTGACGAAAGCCGAAATATGAGGATTAGAGGCACTATCACAATTAGATGATATTTGGTACCACGGAGAAGTCAATTTTGGGAAAAGTGGTCTTAGAGGAAAGTACCTTTTTGGCCATTGAGGATAGGAAAAATCAAACAGGATTGATGGTGTTGTAAAAAGAAGTTGACTTTTCTTTGTGATGCAAGGCAGAGCTTATACTGTATAAATAAAATTAAAATAACTTTTTTGTTTATGTATGGAATATTGAATCCTTTTAACACGAGACAAGTATAGTGGTTCAACACTAACTGTGCATAGTAGGTTTGAATTTACCATTCTTTTGCTTTTTGAATTTTCTTGGTAAATTTCTGACTTTGCTACAACTCGTATCTCTATGTAAATCTTTGAGATAAGTCATCAGTCCTTTCATCCTTTCACTGAAAACAAATGTTGAAGCTCCCTATATGGCTCTGCTTCAATGATGAATAGTGCAAGAAGTAACATCCAAACAGCACTTTGGACGGTTTGATGGTCATTTTTGTACTATAAGGGACATTGGGAAAAGATGGAAAAGCAATATGTGAGATGGACTGATACACAGCATAAGCTATTGGGCACAGACGCATTATGGAAAAGGAAGGAGAAAAGCAGATTGACTTCTCAAAAGGCTGATGTAAACGCACAAAAAAAAAAAAAAGCAGAAAAATTAGCTCAAAATGGCAAAACTTGAGCCATGCAATGCAATGGCCAAATGTGTCCACATGCATGTCGCTACTGTTGCTTCTATGTTTCTGTTTTTCGTTTTCGTCGGTAATGTCAGCTTGTGCGCACTTCTATTATATTATCAGATATTTGCTATTTCTTATCAATACAAGTATCGGATAATTAGTGCCGAAGCTTAAAATTTCACTAAAGAATATCAAAATAAAAAAATAAACGCACCCAAAAATTAAGCGGATTATATATACATAAAAATAAACTTATCACCTAACATGTAATTTTCAACTGAAGGTGCCTCCGCCACTGCGTCCCTACCAAAAATTATGCAAATATCGACTATTTCACTTACAGCTTGTTTAGATGGTTGTTATGTATCATTTCATAAGGTATCGTATTGTATTGTATTGTATTGTATTGTATTGTTTATAATATTTGGATAGATTGTTTGTTTGTCGTCGTTTTATGATGCCATGCACCAATAATATGGAGAATAAACTTGTAATATTAAAAAAAAAAAAGATACGAGGTAATATTATTATTTAAAATGGTAGGGTAAAGCAAAAAATAAAATTATTCAATAATAAAAAAAGGCAAGATGATAGAAAAAAATAAGGTAACGACACAACCCACCAAATTGGTCATTCCATAAAGTGAAATTTTTCGCCGTTTTGTAACAATAGATTTAAGGATAAAGGGCCACCCGGTGCACTAAACTCTCGCTATGCGCGGGGTCCGGAGAAGGGCCGGATCTCAAGGTTCTTTTGTACGTAGCTTTACCATGCGTTTCTGCAAGAGGTTGTTCCACGGCTCGAACACATAACATCCTGGTCACATGGCAGCGATACAATACAAGAGGTAACAACCATCCAAACAAGCTGTGAGTACATGCATCCTGCTAGCACAATCATATGATAACTTCACCTGCCAAGATTTAGGCAGATCTTGACTATTTTAATGGCTACATACTATTTTTCATTAGCATATACACCAGATAATTCTATCTACCAACAATTATACAGATAAAAAAAAAAAGACATAACTTTTTGTCTTAAGTAGAATTTGAATCATGATATTTCATAACTTTTACCCATTTTTTTGGGTTTTTCATTCGGTGTCCGGTACTTGCAGTGGAGCCCGGTTATATCTGGATTCGTGCCTGGTAGGACCCCATTCGAGGGGAACCGCTCCCTACCAAGGATTTTTCCATACTCATGACTCGAACCCGAGACCTCTGATTAAGGGAAGAGCAATTCCATCCACGTCCCATCCACTGCACTACATCCTTTGGTGGTAACTTTTACTCATTTCATTAACCTATAAGTCACATGGCTTGCATTACTATTGTTTCTATGTTGATGTAACATCTTAGATATGTAGTATATTAGGTTTCATATTAGTGCAACTTTGACTTGCTGTTTGTGGCGTATGGGTATTGCAACTCATCATCATTGTATAGCAAATGGGTGGAATATGCACCATTACCACAGTCTCTTCAAGTCACAATAAAAGGGGTTCACTTCTCCCCCTCCAATTCCCCTTCTCATCTTAGTAATCAGAGCTCAACACTCAACTTCTTTATATTCTACTTTAGCTACTCAACTGATAGTAGAAATTGAATAACCACACAGCTATGAGACCTATCAAAGCTTTTCTTTTATTTGTCTTTTTATATCTCATCTTTGTGTCATCAGGTAAGCTACTTTGCAAAAATGACTATCACTTTTCCACTAACATATATAGTTTTCACTAAGAAAGGAAATAATGTATATAAATTTGATTCTTGTTTTCCTTCGTTATTTAGGCACTGTTGAAGGCTTGGGCAATGGCGTAAACCGCATTTACAAATTTCAAAAGGTAGTAATTATTAGAGGCAACTTTGTTTTGGCTTGGTCAATGCCGTCTAGTTGTGTTTTATACTACAGAAGTCATTTTTTCAAACATTTTCTTTTATAAGGATTCTTCTTTGTGCTTGGATACGAGAAAAATATGTTTTTTTTTAAAGCAATGCGAAAGTCATTTCTGACTATCTTAACTTTTAAGTTCATACTAGTTGCTCCAATCAACACTTAAAATCTATTTTTAATACTCAAAAATTTCATCAACATGTACACTCTTCAATTTGCTAATATTATTATTGATCCTTGAAGTAGAAGTATTATTTTTCACGCACCAATCAAACACCTAAGATATACTTTTCAGAAAAACAAAAAATTACTTCAGTCATACTAAATTAAAAAACTTTTATTTCTCACAACTTATGTTTTTCCTTTATATGTTTTTCTTTTGTCATAGTAGTGTATGTCAATATAACAAGAAAGTAGACCATTGCTTAGATTCATATCCTCTTTAACCTATATATTGTAGTAGAGTGCATATGCAGGCATGTAGAGTATATACAGAAAATTTCAAGAACAGTCATTTTTACAGCTCAAAAAAGCCACTACTCTTAGCTAATTAGGCCATTTTTGCAAATTTTCTGTAGAATGGTGTCAGAGAAATACCAAGAAAGTTGATGATGCTGGATGCTGTGTTAGATTATGACTATGCAGGACCTAATCCGAGGCACGAACCCGGTCGAAAGAGAGGTAGCAATCACCCTTGAACACAAGTTTTCCAGTTACCTGCAGATGGTAAATTGCTACTCTAGCTTATGGAGATTTTGATCAAAATATCAGTTCTTAGGAGAACTGATATAGCAGAGCTTCCAATGAGTTACTTATCTATTCATAATATATATGTAGTGGTAATATCTTTGCCCTGTGGGCATAATAAGAATTGCAATAGTCCCTTGAGATCTTGCTGAGTTTTGGCTAGTGCCTCTCTGTTATGTAAGCTAGATATTATATGTTACTATGTTGGTTGAATTTCGAAGAAAGTTAAGAGTAGCATTCTAGAGAAATAAAGAAGGTGATTAGAATTGTGTACCTGTTTTACATTTTTGCAGATCATTTATTACAGAACTGACCTTATGATCTATACTGCTTAACCTGTTAATAAATTGACAACATTAAGGTTCTTCCTAAGATCAATGAGACAACTATATTGTAAAACATGCACAAAGGAAGCAGCCAAGATTTGAATCTTATGCGTTCGGAAATCTATTCTTTTTAAGTTACTGATTTCGATGGACGTTTCATATACATGTCACTAGAATCTACAAGGTCTTTGGGATTATAATATGGTAAGACAATAGATCCTGAGCATAACTCAACTCCAAAAGCTAACTTAAGAATTGCCCCAATAGTACCCTTCCCAACCAATATGGGAATTCAACATGCTTAAAATGCTTTTATCTAAACGACTTAAGTTCTAGTTTTCAAATTCTTTGTCGTCCCAATGAATTCAGAAATCACATGTCTCTTGGTGGCCTACTTCCCATATCCACTCAAGAGGAAGGTGTTTTCGCAATAGTAACCTGTAAAAATCCAGGTGATTGACCAAATAAATACTAAACCGACGATAGATATGTAAAAAAGAAACATTAAAAGAATCCATAGATAAATTAAATCGCACTCACTTCGAACCAATTGACTCTTAAGTATGGATTCGCCTTTGGATATAGTGAAGTTTTACAACTCAAGTCTGAGCACTATACCAATCTTAACCTGTTGATTTTCTGGTGGTTAAGACTTGAGATCATTCAGATAATGTAGTGAGTTCTTACAGATTGGATTCACTATTCATTCACTGCACCAGTACGTACACAGTTAAATTGGATTTTTGCATATTCAGAGTATTTCTACAATGCACCATAACTTAATTACCTTGACTAGCAAATGTACAAGGTATAGCTGAAGCTTCTGTTACTTTCATATATAAATATATACAACTAACAAACATCAAACTTCTAAGGGGAAATCATGGTTGTCAGCCATATCCCAAGTGACACAAAACTGATTGTGACTAAAGCTTGTCCTAGTTCAAACACAATATTTTGTTTCTGCACAGGTAAATTTCGCCAGTCCGTTCTCCTGTTCACATGTCAAAATAAATAAAGAAACAAAGTAAAATGTAAAACACTGTGATAGCACTTATTAATTGAGAAAGTATAATAGAAAAAATCTTGTGGGTGTAGACCACTAACTACTAAAAGACTGCAGAAGTCAAAGGTTCAATTCTGCCTAACGCAGAAATGAAAAAGAAGCTCAGCACTACAGGTTGTTATGTGTTTAGTATTAACTCCAACTTGAGTCTATTGCTTATGACTTTTTCTTAATGCTTTTGTAATCACATCACTTGATGTTTTCATCAGAACCTTTTTTGGCGTTCCCCCGGTGACTTATATTGACTTTCTAGTACGTAGTTGATAATGATGATTAAAAGGAATTCTACAGTTAAATATGTTTGACCATCACAGGTGGTGACACAGATAAATGAAACACCATCTAGCCAAAAAGAAACGACGTGACTTTTTCCAATAGCAAATTTCAGAAACTATTTCACTCACAAGTCACTTGCCGACACCTTAAGTCTTCTCAAGTTTGGAACTTGAAAAATAAAATTAGCAGTAAAACTATATTGCAAAGGTCAAGTGCATACCCCAAATCAGCTATGACAATGCTGACATTATCTTGTGTCCGTCGGTCCTGAAATGCAAAATTAGAAGTGCTAAGGAACCTTATACTTGAGTGTGCCTTTGGAGATCATTAAGTATAGGAAGTCAAAATTTTCTTACCAAGGCCGTCCGTGCAAGAGCTTCACAAGCTACCTGTTAGAAAAAAAGGAGGCAGGTTAGATGTTGCCTTTGCACCAAGCTAATTAGCCAGAGGATATATTCTTACCTGAACATCTCCATGCTCTCGAAGCTGGTTCCTAACAAAATCTACTACTTCAGCACTGAAAAGTAAGAAAAAAATCTAATGAGATTATCATCTTTGCTAGATTCAGACAAACAAAGAAAGATGTGAATTTTTGCTGTAGAATCTAATAATCCATCTTCAGACCTTTTCATGTAATCCCATAATCCATCAGATGCTAATAGTACAAATTCAGTATCTGATCCAAGAGCCACCTGTAAAACATCTGGAGATGCTGTAACCAAGTCTCCCTTGAACTGAATCCTAGCAAAGTAAAAAATAGCTTTTACTTTCAAGAAATCACAATAAAATACTCTGTTGTTTACTTAGTTGATTTCCCTAATTCAAACTAGCCAGGAAAATATGCTATAGAAAATTCACAATTATAATCTCATAATCAACAAATACGACATACTCGACCGAATCAATCGAATGAGCTAAGCAAATTTTATTTTAATTTCAAAGCACTGCTGTCGAGGAGTTAACCATCTATGCATAGTGTTTGTTGCTAAATAAAACTGTCTTAGTCACCTAATAGTGCGATCTCTTTTAGGTGCACAAGTCATAGTACGAGGACAACCACTGATTTCTGCTTATAAAGACATTAGTGACAAAGTTTTGGTCCCTAATATTTATGCATTTGTTGTCCATCAAATTTTATGAAATAAGCAAGGTTGAATCCAGTTTGATTAACCAATCGACTGTAAAATCACTGAATTCTTGCAAACCTCTTCAAATTTCTTAGTTTTGATTATACAACATCGAGAATAGACAGCCTGCACTTCTCAGTGATGCATGTACTATTGCAGCTTATCATCAGCAGGCTTTGCAGCTCAATCAAAAACTGGAAATTACCGAGAAACAAACTTTTCAGTCCATCTGCCTTCTTCGATCCCTTTCTCCAGCATCCTAGACAGTAAAGCCCAAAATGACGAGCTCATTATTTTATTTTTTCCACGAGCAACCAAGAATGCAAATGAATAGAGCATATACTTTTTACAAGTGCTTGGTACAACTTAATACAAAATCAGAAAGAACATACTCATTCTTCTTTGTCTTAAATCTCATATCGCCAAAAGCACGGGATACTGATATATCTCCACAAATTCTTCCATTGACAATCTGCAGACATAATATATATCCAATGTCAATACACACGCTGACTAATGTTTATCCTGAAAACAGCAGTGGACTCCTAATTTGCTCATTCTCATATATATTTTTTTGGCAAGCCATTTACTTGTTGCATTTCTAGTTATTGAGGTTTGGACTAGTAGTTCAAGAAAGAATGTACAATAGAAGTAGATGAATTAAACAATGGACTATTCCTGGGGAGATTGAGAGGGGTCAACCGTAGGAAACACACCCATCCACCTGCTTCATTGATTCTTCTGATTTCTTGGAGAGAAACCTTGTTGCTTCCATAGGGCCTGTGTGAATTGGTTAATGTCTCAGTTTTTCCAGATCGTGACAACACCTGCATAAACATTTGGTGGTAACAAAACCTGTTGCTCTCGAAGAACATATCAGCAATAAGCATTTCATTGTCAGAAGGTATGAATGTTCATGTACCACAGATGAATCTCCAACATGTGCGATGATCAATGTATCATTCCCAACAAATAGAACAGTAGCTGTTGAGCCAGATTCATCTTCTTTCCCGCTACTCTCAAGCCTTTATCCAAAATGAAACAGCATCTAAGCCTCCATTCAATCATATAGAATATGAAAAAACATGGATTCTATTTCTTTTTATTTACATGCTGAAGTAGCTTACCAGTTCAAGAGTTTCCTATCCGCATTTTCAAAAGCTTCTTGTAGTGCCTTCCGGATTGAGTTTAAGTCCTTTTTTTTCAATAGCAGACCGCCTTGTAATGCTGTAATACATTCTTTATACAGCTCCTCCCTATTATTGGAATATGCATTATCCAACTATGCAGAACTTCATAAATCTTTGTTTAAAAAAGTAAAGCAAACAGGAACTACAAAAATCTCCTTACCAAGTAAAAGACACCATAAAGCAAAAGGAAAGTACTTACTACTTAGCTTATGTTGAATTGTGTAACGACCTCATGTAGAAGCGTAAGCTTTTAGAATGATTACACTTTTATTTACTTAAGCTTTTAGAATAATTACACTTTTATTTACTTAATATCTTTAACACGCATCTCATGTGCTGTCCTGATTCTTTATTTTAGGCTAAGCACATGGAATTTCTTTTTTAATAATGGGTTCCGATGAGAATTAAACCTAGTGCCTTTGCCTGTTCTGGCACCATGTTGAATTGTGTGACTACTTCATCTAAAAGTTTAAGAGCCTAAAGTTGAAAGCTTTTATATGAGATGATCACAATGTTCAACAGCTTAAAGGGCAGCCCGGTGCACTAAGCTCTCGCTATGCGCGGGGTCCGGGGAAGGGCCGGACCACAAGGGTCTATCGTATGCAGCCTTACTATTTCTGCAAGAGGCTGTTTCCACGGCTCGAACCCGTGATCTCCTGGTCACATGGCAGCAACTTTACCCGTTACGCCAAGGCTCCCATTCGACAGCTTAAGGGCATATAAAGTAGGAACTAAGGAATTTTGATATACCTAAGGAACTTGACAGAGGAGAAGCCAGCATGGCCATCAAAAACTGCAGCATAAGTGAAACCATTGAGATCATCAGATTGAACGATCACAGCATCATCTTCCATCTCTTCACGTGGCCCTTGGATCAGTGTTGAACCCCATCTAATGCCAGAAACACTTGTCAAAGGAGCTGGTGCGTTGATTGCAATAGCAGAGCAACATCTTCCTCTACCCTCTCCACCTCTACCTCCTCCTCCAGCCTTTACTATGATGTTCTTTCTGTAGCCATAGTTGCAGCAAAGTCTGTTTAAAAGAACTCTTTGCAAGTAGGGACTAGATAAGGCCATTGATGAATGATGATATGGGGAGTCTTGGTTATGACCAGACTGAAGTTAGTGTATGATCTCCCCCAGTCAGCACAAATGGGCAGATATTTGCTTGGTTAAGGTTAACCAAGGATAAGAAGACTTGAAGGCAGAATCCAATAACTGATTTTAACGAATTATAGGCCACTTGTTGATTGCCGCTTGGGGTGCTTTATTTGATTCTGGGCCAGAAGTTTTTGGGCTGAAAACTTTCTTAAAGATAAAGCCTGTAGACTTTAATGGTTAAGGATGTTTACCAGGATCAAAATTTATTTCATCAACTTTTGTGCAACAAAAAAAAGACCAGAGACCAGCATTGACATCGTAATTAGAAGGTCTACGCATCAACTAATGGCCTTATGAATTGCGTAATTGTGCCACCACATCATTTTATAAGTTTAAGTAACTAAAAAAGAAGCACTTTTATTTATGTATATTACGCTTTACACAATGATGAACCAGCAATTTGTCTTAAAAGGGGAATTAGCTAGCATGGGAATGAAAATGGGTCTGAATAGAATGAAATGGATGTAAAATAAGCCTTGGTGGATTTCTGTACTACCTTTTGCGACGAACAATTAAACACTAATTAAATACAGAAGCAGTTCGTGTTCTACCATTTAAAAAAGATTTTTTCCAAGTGTTAGGATTGTTTTTCACCTTTCCTCATTTGACATAATACCACCCCAGATGAAAATGTATATATTGGTTACCAACTAGAGAAGCGCTATGTGAATACAGAAAGTATAGCTAACTAATGATCTACAGTAGTTCGTCTTTCAAATATCCAGGGCCTGGCTTGAAGGGGTCAGATTCCATGTATGCCTCTGCACGATGAACTCCAGCATCATTCATCCGATTACTAAGCACGTGAAGGATAGCCTTCTTTGCACCATATTCATCTCGGTTGTTCTCAACATACTGTTTGGCCTCTGCAGCAATCTCATTGACAAAATCAAAGCGGTTGTCCTCATTCAGTAATAGTCTATGAATGTCCATTGTCAATAGCTTACCCCCATCCCTTATCTTCCTCACCTGCTCCTCAAGGAAAGGAATCCTTTCCATTTTGGCGTCTAATGTCTCATCCTTTTTCGTCTGAAAGAAAAATTAGTATAAGTTAATATATTATCAAGTCCAACAAGCAGGCCATGAATATAATGGATAATGAGTTAAAGCATGATTGAAAACAAAAATTAGAGATAAAGACTAGTTTCTTTTCTCCTTTGCTCAGGTTTTGCTGCCCTTCCAACATCATATCTGGGAGAGAAATAAAGAAAGGCTAAAAGTTTTGAAATCCTAAATCTATAGAAGTACCTAGTTTTACAATTTACAAGTCAACCACTGTAGAATCATTTTCTCCAACAGAATAATCAGTATACCACTCTCTGTGAGTATGCAATCTGGTTCCATGAATAAGCAAGAAATAACAAATAATACAGGAAAGATAAGGAGAAGATTAGCATGGCCCCCTAAGCAAGGATGACATGCACAAATCCAGAAATAACAAATAAACTTAAACTATTTAGAATAACCTAGCTTTCACTTTTTACGAAGGGGCCTCATATGAAAACCTACTAGCAGGTTAAAACGCGAGACAGAACCATTCACCAAGGAATGCTTGTAATAAATCAGATTACAGCATAAAAATGATTTACAGATGGTAAAACATTTTGCCTCGGCAGCAACCACAAAATCAGAATATCTGAGTATGGACATGATCTACTGTAAAAAGAATACAAAGACCACTGTCAAATCAGATGCCTTAACCTTGACATCTCGAGCCACATAACTCAGGATAAAGTGCTCAGCATAAATCAGTTGGGCATACTCAGTATGATACAACTCAGACAGGATAACAGTATAATCTTCAAACATGGACAAGATTAGCATGTAAATGCAACAAAGTTCGATCATCACTTCTCCTGCCTTCAACTTCTAGAGGGTCAAGTATTGTGTCACCATCAGGAGAGAAGTGATGTATTAACGCAAAACATGTAACCCTAATGTGGAAGACCTAATAGATTTCAGTATTTATTACTTTGCCTACAGTGGTTTGTGGTTAAGACTTCATAAAGGCCAAGCAAAAACGAAAGATACTTAGCTTGATAAGCAAAATATATTGGGCGAACGGATCCAACTTAGATCAAACGCAGATATTATCTCTCTTCTACAGACGATACAGTTAAGCTCAAGTAACACTTCTAAGAATTCACCAACTAATTGGCCAAGAAACTACTCGTGCAAATCAAGGCACCCAAAACAAAAAAAACAGAAAAAGAAAATACAAGTCCAAGCTTTTAAGAAAAGGCAAAAATGAAGAAGATTATTCATCAGCATATAAGAATAGATCAAGCAAGGTCTAACATCTCTACCACAAAGCCAACTATTAAACAAATTGTTTATGTCTATGACTCTATAGTAAGCATGACTTGATGTAAGTAACCTGCTACAACCGGTCAAACTGAGTATAAAATTGAAGATGCATATAACTTAAATCCTTTCAACTATATCCTATACAAGCACAACATTGTATAAGTAAATTCCGTAACTCTAACAGTGCATACACAAAGATACATTTTTTAAATAAAAAGAAACATAATGAAATAAGCTGGAAAGAAAGAGCATGAATTAGGATTCTTCGGCTTACCAATTTTCTTCGCCTCCATATTCGCCTTCCTCCACGACTTTCGTTTTTCGAATTCGACGCGCTCTTTATATCAAGTTAAAAAATATAATTAAAAACACCTGTGTAGAAAAAGTTGCAACTGGAAGATAAAACGAAGAATTGTCACCTGCGACCGAATGGAAAGGTTCACACGTTTTGTACTTTCAACTGCTGCAATTTTCTGCATTTAAGACAAATTATCATACTCCCTAAGCACAAATAAAAAGCGGAGCCTTTGTAAAATTACGGCGACTCAAACCATAAACCGGCGAAGAGTACGTCGAATACAAAACAGAGTAAAATTAAGATGAGGATTTACGGGGAAAGTTTGTAGGGTTGAAAAGCCACTGAAAGTCAGGGTTGATGCTGCCATTGTTTTACGCTCTTTGATTGAGCTCCTCCTCCCTCTGAACAAGGGGATAACGAAGGGAGAAATGATATCCTATTTGTTGCTACATTTATTGTCAGTTGGACCCCTGATATTTGAAAAATATTCCACTTATACCTCTCTGTTTTTCACAAAGTGATCAATTTCTTTCTTATTGTTATTATTTTCACAATATTAATTTCTGAAGGGAAAATGGCAAAAAGTTTGGGGGTGGGTCTAAAATAATCGCATAAATAAACCCTTAAAATATGTTTGATCCTTAAAATTATCAAAAGTGAGTACGTTCGATTTTTATCAAATATTGAACAAACTTATATTTCTATATTTAAGGAGAACTGGAAAAAAATGCTTCAATAAGAACTCACATTTGATGGTGCAATTTTCACAATTTTTCTTATTTTTCAGAATAGTTAGTGTGATTTCTGAAATCCTCTTTACCTAGGGAATATAGTCTGGATGAAATGTTCTCTGGATGTTGCAAATTACCGGTTAGACATAGGGATCTGGATTAATATCATGTTTGCTCATGTTTTTTTTTGGCCAAAAGTATTTTTTTTTGGTTAAAAATATTTTTTTCAAGTTAAGATTTCTGACCAAGCTTTTATAAGGAAAATAAGTATTTTTGAGTAGAACTAAAAATAATTTTGAGAAATAGAAAAAAGTAGCTTTATTCCTAAAAGCACTTTTGACAAAAATACACTTAAAAGTACATTTTTAAAAGCTTGGCGAAATATTAATTGCTGCTCAAAAGTATTTTTTAAATTAATTAGTCAAATTTAAATTTTTTACCAAAAATATATTTTCAAAAAATACTTTCGAAAAATTTACTTTTCAAAATACGTTAATTTTAGAAGCTCGAATAAATAGACTAAAAGTGTGACTTAGAAAAACGGAAACATTTTCAAAGATGTTTTCACATCATTTGGGTAGTTGCGTGGTCACTTTGGAACCAATTATTAATGAGTTGTCTTACACAAAAACTATAACAGACAGTCAACATAGTTGGATGTTGTTAAGTTTGGTTTTTAAATGCATGAGATTGTTTAAGATAAATGTCTGATCTAGTCATCTTGTTTGGTCATTTTTGTATATTAACGTCATCTACTTATGCTACTGATTAATGATCTTACAACTAACTATTAACTGGAGTTCAGATATTTGAACAACCGTTTGTTTGATATTTGGGCATCCCCCCAATAACTTAGGTCACATTATAATAAATATCTCGTCACTAACTCACAGAGAGAAATTGCAGTTTAACAATCTTAAACAGAAATTAGATAATGTGTTTATTTTTTCAAATTAATTCTTTTCCCTATTTAGATAATTAAAAAATAAATTCTACAAAAAATGGTGTTTTTCTCTTTATGATACAATAAATGCTCATTTGAATCAATTAATATGCGAACATAAAAGTAAATAAATATAAACCCCAAATGATTAACCAGAGATATGTATCTAGGGGTGCTATGGTCTTAAAACTAGTCATTTTCTATTAAATTGATCCTTCTTTTGTTTTTGTTTTTCATCTGTTGGAAAATATGATCCATAGATGTCAACAACAGTTATTTACTATTTTTTTACCGATAAGGAATAAGGATAAAGCAAGTGTTCGTTAAAAAGCTAATAACACATCATTAATTCTAGACCAAGAATCTTTCTTGCTCAGAAACTCAACAAATCGAGCAACATGACACCTAACATGAACACTCCTTCTGGATCATGATTAGTCATACTCATATCAACTGGATCGTCAAATTCCAATTTGTTCCTTTTTTGCCCCTAATATTGACTTTTATTAAAAATAAAACTTGGCCCTCATGCGCTTACACACGCGCTATCTCGTTTCTTCTCGCTTTGACGCATCAATGCTGACCAAAATTTTTGTACGCCCGCTTTATGCTCCTCCGTAAACATCTCTTCCTTCCTCCTATTTGGTGGATAAAATTAAGAGGGTGTTTGGCTAAGCTTATAAACTGGTCAAACGGGTTTACAAGTACTTTTTGATTTATCAACGTGTATTTATAATCCAAAAGTCATAAGTTGGTCTTCCTCAACTTATCCAAATTCAGCTTATAAACACTTTAAGTTTGACCAAAATATTTACTATTCTCCTAAAATACTTCTTTTAAAACAAAACTCCTCGTATAATTTCACTCTCTCCCAGTTCTTCCAAACCTAAACAGCCCGTACCTCTGCAATTCTCCAGCCGTGCCTCTGAACGAAATTCACTTGTCTTCTTCGTATTGTTATACCTATGTGACTTGTATTAACTGTTAGCCTCAAGTAAGAGATTCCTACTCTTTTAGTTGTATATTTTTACGTGGATTTGGTGCAGTAAATAGTAGTATAAAAAATAAAAGAGTGTTGTACAAGGTTAATTTGAATGCCTTCTCTTATTTTTTTTTTATTTTTTTGGGGGTACAATTTGAATTCTTTCTTGTGTACTTCTCTCGTTGAAAGTCATCACTATTTCTTACATGCTTTCTCGTGTTTTTTTTCTTACAATTAAAATATTTTCTTTTATACTTCTCTCCAGTAAGTCATCGTTGTACATGCTTTCTCTTGTTTTGTTGGTCACTAGAAGTTTAAGATAGTTGGTCTCTTTATAATATTGATATTATTTCTACTTCAAAATTATGTGACATACAAATATAAGAAGACGTTCTTTTGAACTTTGATTATTTTGAGTTGTGCATAAATACTATTATATGTGTACGTTTATAGCTAAATCTTGTAATCTCTTCAGATTGTTAACATTCAATTATGGGGGAAAATACTTTTGGATGACATAATGCTAAGTGGGACGAATATGCAAAAATTCATTGAATTGTGTGAGCAAGAAGTTAGAAAAGGAAATAGGCCAAACACCTACTTGTCTAAAGATAGATGGAAGAATATGGTAAATGAGTTCAATAAGAAGACGGGATTACAATATACTAAAAAATAAATTAGAAAATCATTGGGATCACATGAAAGCGGAGTGGACTCTTTTTAAGCGGTTGATGAGAGGTGAGACAGTCACCGACGATCCTTCGTGCCGAATAATCCTTCTAATCCAATCTGAGAAGTTATTGATGTAACGACTCGATTGGTCGTTTTTTTTTTCGTTGCCCTAATTAAGACTTCCCGTATGTACTTTTACTATTTTATGACTTGCGGGGATGGTTAGTTCGGATTTGAAAGGGTTCAGGTTGAAATTGGAACACTTAGTTCCTTAATAATGGCTTAAGATGGTTAAGTTGACTTGTGACAACATTTTGACTAACGACCTCAGAACCAGGATTTAACGATCCCAATAGGTTCGTATGATGATTTTGGACTTGGCCATAGGTTCAGATCGGGTTTCGGATGACCCGGGAGCGTTTCGACGCTTAATATTGGAAGTTGGCACATTGAAGGTATTCAAGTTCTTTAAGTTTGGTTTGGAGGAGGTTTTAGTTTTATCGAGGTCCGTTTAGGATTTCGAGCCTAGGAATAGTTCTGTATGGTAATTTATGACTTGCACACAAAATTTGGTGTCAGTCCGAGTAGTTTAAGTAGGATTCGGCGCGCTCGGAGTAAGTTGGAAGAACTTGAAGTTTATAAGTTAATTCGATTTGGTTTGGGCTGCGATTCTTAGTTTTGATGTTATTTTACGCGTTCCAAGGGTTCGAGCGAGTCCGTTTTATGTTTACGAACTTGTTGGTATATTTGAACAGGGCCTCGGGGGCCTCAGGGGCTTTTCGGACAATGTGCAGAACATGTTTGAACTTGGAAGAATGGCTGAAGCAGCAGGGGTTCTGGTGCATTCGCACCTGCGAAGAATTGGCTGCAGATGTGAGCTCGCATAAGCGAGTGAATGGCCGTAGAAACGGCCTGGCTTGGGCTGGCCAGTGGTCGCAAAAGCGGAGAAGGTACCGCAATTGCGAACTCGCAGGTGCGAGGAATGCGATCGCAGAAGCGGAAAGATGCCAGCCAGCTTGGGTTCGCAGGTGCAACCCATTTTTCTGCAGAAGAGGGCTCGCGGAAGCGAGGCTTTGTTCGCAAAAGCGAGAACGGATGGCCTGGGCAAGGTCCACACCTATGACGATTTGTCCGTAGAAGCAGAGCGCAGGTGCGATTGTTTTGTCGCAAGTGCGAAAATCGCTAAGGCTTGAGGTGCATTTATATCGGACTTAGGTGGGTTTTTATCTCGTTTTCACTTGGAGTGGTCAATTGAGGAGCTCTTGGAGAGGGGTTTTTCGTCTATCATCGTGAGGTAAGTAATTACTACTTAATATGAGTTTAGTACGCGGATTTTGGATAGATTCTTAACATGTAAATTGTAGAAATTATGGGTTAGTTGAAAAACCTAGGTTTTGATAAAAATGGGATTAAACCACGAAAATAATTTTGGAATTGGGTAAAAATTACATATTTGAGTTCGTGAGGTTATGGGTAATATTTATCTTCAAATTTTTTTTGAATCCGGGCACGTGGACCCGGGGTGAATTTTAGGAATCTTCCAATTTGGGTTAGTTAATTACTCTAGGGGCTAAATTATGAACTTTTGAGCATATATTGATTAATTTGTATAATATTTGGCTAGTTTCAGATTGTTTAGCACCGACTTGAGGCTTTAGAGTGAATTTGTGGGCCGGAAGGCGAGCTTTGGGACGAGGTAAGTCTCTTGCCTAACCTTGTAAGAGAGAATTTACCCTGTAGGTGTTTTATATTACTATTTGCTTCTAATTATGGGTGCTACGTACGCACGATGTGACGAGAGTCCGTACGTAGCTACAAATCATGCTTATGTCCGGGTAGTTTTAAGACCCTATCATGAAATTACGTGTATTGTTTGCACTCTGCTTGTTAATGTAAGTGCTTAAATTATATTGAAACTTGATAAAGGATTCGTAAAGACCGAACTTCACTTACTTTAAATTTTGGCGAGTTACTTGACCGTTGATAGAAATTGCGCCTCTTTGTGTATTAGTCTTGTGATAACCATTAGATAGGATGTTCCTAGAGTATTCTCTCTTCTTGGGGAGCGGGCCGAATGCCTCGGCAGTATAATAGATGTATCTATGGTTCGTGCCGGTTGATCCTCGACGGTGTGCACATTATTCTGGATCGGGCCGTACGACCTCGACATAAATCATGCGTGATAATGCTTGAATTCCGATTACACTTGATATTATATTTATGACTTGAGAAATTATAATTTACTTGATGGCCCGTAATTGTTGAAGTTAGTATGTGTCAGTGGAGATTTTAAATTAACCTTTAGTTAAAGAATCACTTATTTACTGTTTGTTATTGTGATATTATTATTGATGTATTCCATGCCTATTTAGAATTTCCATATTTTATTTATTAGCCCATAATAAGTGTCGATGTCAACCCCTCGTCACTATTTCTTCGAGGTTAGATTGGATACTTACTGGGTACATGTTGTTTATCTAATCACGCTACACTTCTGCACTAATCGTGCAGGATCTGAGGCATGTGCATCTGGCAGTCATTCAGGCGCGCACCCCCGTTACCCCGAGGCATAGTGGTGAGCTACTCTTTGAGTCCGTTCTGCTGCACCCGAAGTCTCTCTGTTATATTTGCTTTCTATCTATCTATCTTATTTCAGATAGTAGCATAGGTATTTTGTATATTCTACTAGTTGCTCATACCCTTGTGACAACAGGTTTTGGGAACATTCTAGTAGACACTTATGGTTTGAGTATTATTTCACTGTATTTACTCTCTCATTAGGTTATGCTTTACCTTACTATAACTTCTCGCTATTCATTTAATTAATAAATAAAAGTCAACTACTTTGAAATTATTAAAAAGGGACAAATACATGACCAATTCACCGTTGGCTTGCCTAGTGGCGACGTTGGGCGCCATCACGGACCATAGGGGAAATTGGGTCATGATAACTTGGTATCAGAGCACTAAGTTCACGTAGGTCTCACAAGTCAGTGCAGAGACATCTGTACTTATCTTCAAGAGGCTATAGGGTATTAGGAAACTACTCTTTCTTCATCTCCTATCGTGTAGTTGATATTGTGCTAAGTATCTTTCTCTTATTCTCTCATAGATGGTGAGAACATGCACGACAGATGTACCCGACCGTGGAGGAGCTGTTCCCCCTGTTGCTAGAGGCCGAGGGAGGGCTCCAGCTCGTACTAGAGGACGAGGGCGTCCGAGAGCTGCCCCAGCTGTGCCACCAGTGGATCCAGTGAAGGATCCTGTTATTGAGGAGCAGGGCGAGGTGCCTACAACGGAGCTGACCCTAGCGGATTTCATGTCCGCACCAGGATTCCAGGAGGTCATAGGCCGTATGTTGCTGTTCATGTATTCTATGACGCAGGCTGGTTTATTTCCAACAGACCCAGCCACATCTAAGGTGGGAGGGGTAGCACAGACCCCTACCGCTCAGGCTCTAGGGCATGCAGCTGCCATATATCAGACCCTGGGTACACTTCCCGTGGGCGGAGCTCAGCCAGTTGCAGCGGCTATACCAAAGCCCAGACCAGCCGCGACCGGCAAGCCGCAAAAGCTATTGGATAGATGGACCAGGCTACATCCTCCTGCCTTTGAAGGTGAGCGACATAAGGACCCCCAAGACTTGATTGATTGTTGCAGGGACAGACTGCACAACATGAGAATATTGGAGTCCCAGGGGGTGGACTTTACCACCTTTCAGCTGGAGAGCAGGGCCCGTAGATGGTGGCTTTCCTATCTTCTCTGCAGACCATCAAGTTCTCCTCCCTTGACTTGGGATTAGTTCACACATCTCTTTCTGGAGAGATATATTCCGCCCCCTCAGAGGGAAGAGTTGCGGGGTCAGTTCGAGCTGCTCCAATAGGGTCAGATGTTAGTGACCGACTATGAGGCGAGATTCTCTGAGTTGTTTTGCCATGCACTTATAATACTCCCCACGGATGTAGAGAGAGTGCGGAGGTTTATTGCGAGTTTGCACTATGGTATCCAGGTCGCTATGGTCCGAGAAATTGAGATGGGGACTCCTTATGAGCAGGTTATGGAGATAGCTCAGAGGATCGAGGGTATTCGTCAGCAGGGTCGAGAGAAGACGTCGAGGGACAAGCGATTTCGATATTCTGGAGGGTTTAGTGGTGCTCCGTCTAGGGGCAGAGGTCAGTTTGTGAGGGGTTAGTCTAGGAGGCCTACATATCTAGCACCGCCGCCTTCTCTGGGTGCTCCAGTGCGACCCTATTTTAGCGCCATTCTAGAGAGCTCCTATCGTCCACCGGCTATTCAGGGTTCCTCCAGTATCAGGTCCCTAGAGTCAGACTCTGGGTCAGTCATCTTCCGCACCAAGAGGTTGTTTTTGCGGTGATCTTGGTCATGTGAGGATATTCTGCCCTAGGCTTCGGGGCAAGGCCGTACAGTAGGGTCATCAGCCTATGATTACCGCACCAGCCGTCTAGCAACCCAGAGGTGGAGGGCAGGTGGGTAGGGGCCGTCCTAGAGATGGAGGCCAGTCAGGTGGCACTCCAGCTGGGTTCTACGCCTTTCCAGCCAGATTTGATGCATTAGCCTCAGATGCCATGATCACAGGTATTATTTCTGTCTGTGGTAGGGATGCTTCGGTACTATTTGATCTAGGGTCTACATATTCATATGTTTCATCTCTGTTTGCTCATTTTTTGGGTGTTCCTCGGAAGTCCTTGGTACTCTTGTATATGTGTCCACGCTAGTGGGCGATTCTGTTGTTGTGGATCGGATTTTTCGATCTTGTATTGTGACTTTATGTGGTTATGAGACTAGAGCGGATCTTTTGTTGCTCGATATGACCGACTTTGAGGTCATCTTGGGCATGGATTAGTTGTCTCTATACCATTCCATCCTTGATTGTCATGCCAAGATTGTTACTTTGGCGATACCAGAGTTGCCTAGATTGGAATGCAAGGGTTCATCTGTTTAGTGCATCTAGTCGGGTTATCTCTTTTCTGAAGGCTCGACACATGGTCGAGAAGGGTTGTTTGGCTTATCTAGCTTATGTTGGGGATACTGCTGCAGAGACTCCTACAATTGATTTAGTGCCCGTGGTCTGGGAGTTCTCCTATGTGTTTCCTTCTGATCTACCAGGCATGCCACCAGATCATGATATTGATCTCTGTATTGATTCGGCTCCAGGTACCCAACCTATCTCTATTTTACTGTATCGCATGGCTCCGAAAGAGTTGAAAGAACAGCTTGAGGAGTTGCTGGTAAAGGGGTTCGTCAAACCGAGTGTGTCGCCTTGGGGTGCACCGGTGTTGTTCGTGAAGAAGAATGATGGGACTATGCGGATGTGCATTGATTACCGCCAGTTGAACAAAGTTACCATTAAGAACAAGTACCCGTTGCCGCGTATTAATGATTTGTTTGACCCATTTGCAGGGTGCCAGGTTGTTCTCTAAGATTGACTTGAGATCGGGGTATCTTCAGTTGAAGATTCGTGATTCGTATGTTCCAAAGACGGTTTTCCAGACTAGATATGGCCACTATGAGTTTCTAGTGATGTCCTTCGGCTTGACCAACGCCCCGGCGGCGTTTATGGATTTGATGAACCGGGTGTTCAGGCCATATAATGACTTGTTTGTCATTATCTTCATTGATGACATATTGGTCTAGTCGCGTAGCATGGAGGAGCATGAGCAACATTTGAGAGTTGTGCTCTAGACCTTGCGGGAACAGAAGCTATATGCTAAGTTCTCCAAGTGAGAGTTCTGGTTAGATTCTGTGGCATTCTTGGAGCATGTTGTATTAGGAGAGGGTATTAAGGTAGATCCCAAGAAGATCGAGGGAGTTCAGAGTTGGCCTCGTTTTACCACAACGACCGAGATCAGGAGCTTCTTGGGGTTAGTAGGTCATTATCGCCGGTTTGTGGAGGGCTTTTCATCTATTGCAGCACCTTTGACTAGATTGACCCAGAAGGGTGCTCTGTTTCGATGGTCCGATGATTTCGAGGTGAGCTTTCAGAAGCTCAAGACCGCATTGACTACGTCACCGGTGTTAGTGTTGCCTTTCGGTTCAGGAATGTATACTGTGTATTGTGACGCTTCACGTGTTGGCCTGGGTCGTGTATTGATGCAGGAGGGGCGAGTTATTGCATATGCTTCACGTCAGCTGAATCCCCACGAGAAGAATTACCCCATGCACGATTTGGAGTTGGCCACGATAGTTCATGCTCTCAAGATCTGGAGGCATTATCTTTATGAGGTGTCCTTTGAGGTTTATACCAATCATCGCAGCTTGCAGCATTTGTTCAAACAGAGAGATCTCAATTTGAGGTAATACAGGTGGCTTGCGTTACTAAAGGACTATGATATTACCACCCTTTATCATCCAGGAAAGGAGAATGTTGTTGCGGATGCCTTGAGCAGAAAGGCTGAGAGTATGGGTAGTTTGGCATTCATTTAAGCAGAGGAGAGGCCATTGGCTTTGGACATTTATTCCTTGGCTAACAGACTTGTGATGTTGGATATTCTGAGCCTAATTGAGTTCTTTCATGCGTCGTCGCTCAGTATTCATTATTCGAGTAGATCAAGGCTCGTCAGTAGGACGATCCGCACTTGTTGGTTCTTAAAACGGTACTACAGGGTGGAGCCAAGGAGGTTACTATCGGTGAGGATGGTGTTCTGCAACTCCATGGTCGTCTATGTGTTTCTAATGAGGGAGAAGATTCTAGAGGAGGCACACAGTTCTAGGTATTCTATTTATCCAGGTGCTATGAAGACGTATCGCGACCTGAAGCAACATTATTGGTAGCGACGGATGAATAAGGACATAGTTGAGTATGTAGCGAGGTGCCTAAATTGCTAGCAGGTTAAGTATGAGCACCAGAGGCCAGGTGGCCTACTTTAGCGGATGGTTATACCTGAGTGGAAATGGAAGGGCATTACTATGGACTTCATAGTTGGGTTGCCGTGGACTTTGAGGAAGTTTGATGCATTGTCGACAGGTTGACCAAGTCAGCACACTTTATTCCAGTTGTGACTATGTATTCTTCAGAGAGATTGGCCCAGATTTACATTCTGGAGATTGTTCGGTTGCATGGTGTGCCTGTTTTCATCATTTCAGATAGAGGCCCTCAGTTCACTCCGCACTTCTGGAGAGTAGTACAGAGCGAGTTGGGTACCCGGTTAGAGCTCAGCACAACCTTTCATCCGCAGACCAACGAGCAGTCGGAGTGGATGGTTCAGATCTTGGAGGATATGCTCAGAGCATATGTGATTAACTTTGGAGGGCAGTGGGATCGATTCTTGCCTTTGGCCGAGTTTGCTTATAACAACACTTATCAATCCAGCATTGGGATTGCTCCATTTAAGGCTTTGTATGGTCGGCGATGTCGTTCGCCCATCGGATGGTTTGAGCCCGGAGAGGCTAGGTTATATGGTACTGATTTAGTGAAGGATGCCTTGGAGAAACTAAAGTTGATTCAGGAAAGACTTCGCACAGCATAGTCCAGACAGAAGAGTTACGCGGATCAGAAGGTGCGTGATTTATCATTGATGGTGAGCAAGAAGGTTCTCTTGAAGGTCTCGCCGATGAAGGGAATCATGAGGTTCGGGAAGAAGCGCAAGTTGAGCCCAAGTTTTATAGGTCCATTTGAGGTGTTGAGGCGAGTTGGGGAGGTTGCTTATGAGCTTGCTTTGCCTCCCAGTCTATCGGGAGTTCATCTGGTCTTCCACTTGTCTATGCTCCGGAAGTATCATGCCGACAGGTTGCATGTGTTAGACTACAACACGGTTCAACCAGATGAGAGCTTGGGTTATGAGGAGGAACCAGTTGCCATTGTCGACAGGCAAGTTCGCCAGTTGAGGTCTAACAATATTTCTGCGGTAAAGGTTCAGTGGAGGGGTAAACCAGTCGAGGAGGCGACTTGGGAGACAGAGGAGGACATACAGAGCAAATATCCACACCTATTCAGCACTCCAAGTATAATTCTAGACCTGTTCGAGGACGAAAGTTTGTTTGAGAGGTGGAGAATGTAACGATCCGACCGGTCGTTTTGCTTTCTAGATCCCTGTTCCGCTAATTAAGACTCTCCGTATGTGCTTTTATTGTTTTATGACTTGCGGGGATGGTTAGCTCGGGTTTGGAAGGGTTCGGGTTGAAATCGGAACACTTAGTTCCTTAAAAATAGCTTAAAATGGTTAAGTTTGACTTGACCCAACATTTTGAGTAAACGACCTCGGAGCCGAGATTTGGCAGTCCCAATAGGTTCGTATGATGATTTTGGACTTGGGTGTATGTTTGGATCGGGTTTCGGATGACCCGGGAGCGTTTCAACGCTTCATATTGGAAGTTGGTGCATTGAAGGTTTTCAAGTTCTTTAAGTTTGGTTTGGAGGAGGTTTTGGTGTTTTTGAGGTCCGTTTGGGATTCCGAGCCTGAGAATAGTTTTGTATGGTGATTTATGACTTGCACGCAAAATTTGGTGTCATTCCGAGTAGTTTAAGTAGGATTCGGCGCATTCGCAGTAAGTTGGAAGAACTTGAAGTTCATAAGTTGATTCGATTTGGTTTGGGGTGCGATTCTTAGTTTTGATGTTGTTTTACGTTCCGAGGGTTCGAGCGAGTCCGTTTTATGTTTACGAACACTTTGGTATATTTGGACGGGGCCCCGGGTGCTTTTCGGACGATGTGCGGAACATGTTTGAACTTGGAAGAATGGCTGAAGAAGTAGGGATTCTGGTGCGTTCGCACCTGCGAAGAATTGGCCGCAGGTGCGAGCTCGCAGAAGTGAGCCAATGACCGCAGAAGCGGCCTGGCGTGGGTTGGCCAGTGGTCGCAGAAGCAGAGAAGGTACCGCAGGTGTGAGGAATGCGATCATAGCAGCGGAAAGATGCCAGCCAGCTTAGGTTTGCAGGTGCAACCCACTTTTCCGCAAAAGCGGGCTTGCAGAAGCAAGGGTTTGTCCATAGAAGCAAGAATGGCTGGCCTGGGCAAGGCCCACACCTGCGACGATTTGTCCGCAGAAGCTGTGCCGCAGGTGCGAAAATCGCTGGGGCAGTGAGGTGCATTTATGTTGGACTTACGTGAAATTTTTATCTCATTTTCACTTGGAGTGGTCGATTGAGGAGCACTTAGAGAGGGGTTTTTTGCCTATCACCATGAAGTAAGTAATTACTGCTTAATGTGAGTTTAATATGCGGATTTTGGGTAGATTCTTAACATGTAAATTGTGGAAATTATGGGTTAGTTGAAAAATCTAGGTTTTGATAAAAATTGAATTAAACCACGAAAATGATTATGAAATTGGGTAGAAATTACAAATTTGAGTTCGTGAGGTTATGGGTAATATTTATCTTAAGAAACTTCCGAAATCCGGGCACTTGGACCCGGGGATGAATTTTAGGAATCTTCCAATTTGGGTTAGGTAATTACTCTAGGGTCTAAATTATGAACTTTTGAGCATATATTGATTAATTTGTATAATATTTGGCTAGTTTCGGATTGTTTAGCTCCGACTTGAGGCTTTAGAGTGAATTTGTGGGCCGGAAGGCGAGCTTTGGGACGAGGTAAGTCTCTTGCCTAACCTTGTAAGAGAGAATTTACCCCGTAGGTGTTTTATATTACTATTTGCTTCTAATTGTGGGTGCTACGCACGCACGATGTGACGAGAGTCCGTGCGTAGCTACAAATCATGCTTATGTACGGGTAGTTTTAAGACCCTATCATGAAATTACGTGTATTGTTTGCACTCTGCTTGTTAATGTAAGTGCTTAAATTATATTGAAACTTGATAAAGGATTCGTAAAGACCGAACTTCACTTACTTTAAATTTTGGCGAGTTACTTGACCGCTGATAGAAATTGCGCCTCTTTGTGTATCAGTCTTGTGATAACCATTAGATTGGATGTTCGTAGAGTATTCTTTCTTCTTGTGGAGCAGGCCGACGCCTTGGCAATATAATAGATGCATCTATGGTTCGTGCCGGTCGATCCTCGGCAGTATACACATTATTTTGGATCGGGCTGTACGACCTCGGCATAAATCGTGCGTGATAATGCTCGAAGGCTGATTACACTTGATATTATTTTTATGACTTGAGAAATTATAATTTACTTGATGGCCCGTAATTGTTGAAGTTAGTATGTGTCAGTGGAGATTTTAAATTGACCTTTAGTTAAAGAATCACTTATTTACTGTTTGTTATTGTGATATTATTGTTGATGTATTCCATGCCTATTTAGAATTTCTGTATTTTATTTATTGGTCCATAGTAAGTGTCGATGTCGACCTCTTGTCACTACTTCTTCGAGGTTAGACTGGATACTTACTGGGTACATGTTGTTTATGTAGTCACGCTATGCTTCTGCATTAATCGTGCAGGATCTGAGGCATGTGCATTTGGCATGTCATTCAGGCGCGCACCCCGTTACCCCGACGCATAATGGTGAGCTACTCTCTGAGCCCGTTTTGCAGCACCCACAGTCTCTCTGTTGTATTTACTTTCTAGCTATCTTATTTCAGAAAGTAGCATATGTGTTTTGTATATTCTACTAGTTGCTCTTACACTTGTGACACCGGATTTTGAAAACATTCGAGTAGACATTTTATGGTTTGAGTATTTATTTAACTGTATTTACTCTATCATTAGTTTATGCTTTACCTTACTATAATTTCTCGCTATTCATTTACTTAATAAATAAAAATTAATTACTTTGAAATTATTAAAAAAGATAAAATGCATGACTAATTCACGTTGGCTTGACTAGCAGCGACGTTGGGCGCGTTCACGGTCCATAGGAAAAATTGGGTCATGACAGTTGATGATGCCTTACACATATTACATTAGTATTAGGCATTTTAACTTGCCCTTTAAAGTATGTGCAGAAGGTTATATTTTCTTAATGTTTTGTTTCCTGTTTAGACATAGTGGTGGTTTAATCATTTCTTATTTGGACATTACGTGTTTTATTTTGATAGATGACATACTATCAACTTTGAAGTTAGCATTTCTCATTTTTAATTCATAACAGTTTGTATATCAGTTTCATTTCAGTTTAATGGAATGCTGGAACAATGACTTGTTAAATGGCGAAAATGAAGAAGAGGAAACTCAAGAAAATAAGGAATGGATGGCACTATGTCAAATAACATGTAAGAGTATATTGATATATTATGAGAAATATATTTGCAACGAATCATGTCATACATCTAAACGCACTGGGAATATATTTATCCAAGAGATATTACATAGAAATGAGATTCGGTGTTATGAAAATTTTTGATTAAGGAAGTCAGTATTTCGTGATTAAGCAAAGATCTAACTGATAAATATGGTCTTAATCCCATGCGTGGGATGTCTGTCTATGAGGAGTTAGGGATGCTCTTGATGATTTGTGCACATGGTGCCGGAAATCGATTGGTAAAAGAGATTTTTTTACATTCATTAGAAATAATTCATAGGCATTTTCATAGTGTTCTAAAGGCCATTAGTAAGCTTGCAAGAGACATAATGCAACCACATCCAAGTTATAATGATGGTGCAGGAGATCACAAGCCATGTAATCAACAGTATCTCCCTTTCTTTAAAGTAAGTGACATTTCTTAATAATTACATTATTATATTTTTACATTTTAACTCAAAAAATTATCTAGCGTAAACTTATATTTAGTTTATGCATGTATATATTTTAAGATTGTATTGGAGCACTTGATCGCACACATGTGAAAGCAAGATTGCCTCAAGGTCAAGAGATACTATATATTAGGCGTAAACACTACTAGAAAATAGCAAAAAAGCGACCAAGAATTAGCGACCAACGTTGGTCTGCCAAAAAAAGCGACCAATATTGGTCGCAAAACAAGTAAAAAAAATAAAAAAATAAACTTAAAGAAATTAGCGACCAACATTGGTCGCTAATTGGTCGCCATATTCGTCAACATGTTGATCGGACTGGTCAGACCAATCTAGTCAAATAAATTTCACAATTTGCGACCAATGTTGGTCGCTAAAGTGGACCAACGTTTACATTTTGCGACCAACGTTGGACGGGTAACATTTGGGCAAGATTAGCGACCAACATTGGTCGCTTATATGGAAAAAATAAATATATCTGATTTGCATTTGACGGCCAACGTTGGTCGCAAAATATAAACTATAAACATTTGCGACCAAAGTTGGTCGCTTATTAAGGGGTAAATTTTGGGGGAGATAAGCGACCAACGTTGGTCGCTCATCTGGAAAATATAAATAAATCAGATTATCTTTTTGAGACCAACGTTGGTCGCTAATGTTAAAGTAAATATATTGGCGACCACATTTGGTCGCTTTCATGTCAATATTTTGCCAAAATTAAACTCACATTTATATTTACTGCATGTCTAAATAATATAAATGTAAGCCGTTAACGCTTTTGTAATACAAGAGATTAATATGCAGTTAAGTTGTACTACGGAGCGTGCGTGCGTATCCATATATATATATATTGTAGTATATATTTATATATATATATATATATATACTATACATATATAAATACATACGTACTATACAGAACAGACTAAAGCGACCAAAATAGCGACCAACGTTGGTCGCTATTTTCAATTTTAAAATTTTTAGATAAGTGACCAACGTTGGTCGCTACTTTGGTCGGTTTTTCTAATTACAGAAACAAAATCGGGTTTTCACTCTATTTCGTCAAAATTTCCCAACTCTCTTATTTCTCTAACCCTAAACCCATTCCCCCACCCCGCGCCACCACGTCGCCGCTGCTGTCCGTCCACGTCGCCGCCGCTGCTATCCGTTCCCGTCGCCGCCGCTGTCCGTCCACTGTCGCGCCTCTCTCTCCTTCTCCCCCTATAAAAAATTCAAGGTTAGAGTTATAACCTTGAATCTTTGTTATTTTTAGTGTGTGTGTTACAATATTTGATTTTTACACTAGAGTGCATTAGCTATTTGAAGATAGTTATGAATATAACATTAATTTATAGTTCTCTCAAAAATTATCCTAAAGATTAAATAGTTAAATGCTTATATTTCTAACAAATAGCATTTCTAGTTTATTGTTCAGTAGTATCATTTTTGGAACCTCGTATCCAATCCTTTTTTATATTTATTTTGTGCCACAGTATACTACCTTCCCCACATTTGGCGCATCCTTTAATTTTAAAATACAATATAATCTATTTGTAAGTAATTATCTATCATTAATAAAAAGAAAAATTGAAATGTATGTTTATGAATTGAACTTTTTAAGATATGAATTAACTTTTAGTTTGAAAATTGAAATTTTAGGATATGAAATTAATTAACTAGAAAAATATTGGAATATGAATTAACTAAATTAATTTCCTCTTGTTTTATTTGTATAGATGGAACATCGTACTTGGATGTACAATAGAAATTATCCTAATCGACGGGGATTAAGGGAGGATTTTGTAGAAGGGGTGGATGACTTT